>CM076583.1:936481319-936541624 GCA_034641835.2 Pinus albicaulis | reverse complement strand
GAAAAAGAGATAAGTTGTAAAAGTCTGTTTGCTGATTTTTATTTTGCTGAATATTTCTCTCACTGTAAAAAGCATTTTTCCAGAAATAAGAAGGAGCTTTCGAACTGGTTTTCCCCAAGAGTTGTAGGGGGTTTTTCCGGGGTCACCTTGACCAAAAATACTGAGTTATGATGTGTTGAATGACTGTTTGTTACTGCTGTTATTTTATTTCTGCATTTACAGCATTCTGAAAAATTTCCAGAATTTGTGTTTTCGGCAAAATTTATTTTTCCAGTTGTTGAATGTATGGTTATGGGAAAGGGCATTTAACTATTTTTGGAGTAATAAGGTGAAAACTGAAAACCGGGGTGAAACTATAGAAATTTCTTTACATGTATCGAACTTGAGTGCTAAAAGGGCCAGTTTGGGACGGCAAAGGAGAAAAATTACGCTTGTTGATTTTTTTACTCCGAAGAAAATTCACGACAAAATTTGATTTTTCACAAACGTTTGCATTGTTTACTACGGCGATTTATTTTTCAGTTTTAGGACAGCAGGATGTCTTTGGGACTGAGGGTGGAGGATAGGTTGGATAGGCATTCCAATTACAGCATTTGGAAGGAGAGAATGCAGAGTATCTTTGAGGAGGCAGAAGTCTGGGACATTATGGTGCATACCACACAGAACCCTGTAAATGTGCCTACTGATGCTACTCAGTTGGCAGCATATAATAAAAAGAACAACAAGGGTAAGAGATTGATTCTAGACGGAATCAAAGACCATTTCATTCCTCATGTGAGAGGGAAGAGAAATGCTCATGAGATGTGGACAGCATTGTCCAATCTCTACCAGAGTACCAATGAGAACCGGAAAATGGTCCTGAAGGAGAAGATGAAGACCATTAAGATGGGCAATGATAGTGCAGCGGGATATCTCACAAAGATTACTAATGTGAGAGATGAGTTGGCAGCGATTGGAGAGGCCATTCCACCCACTGAGTTGGTGCGGATTGCAGTGAATGGCCTCCCCAGTTCATGGATGAACTTTGCTGATGGGGTTTGTGCACGTGGGACCCTTCCCACATGGGAGAGGTTTTGGGATGATTGCATTCAGACAGAGATCAGGAAAGGTCAGCTTGGGGCAGCCAAGCCAGTTGAGCAGGATGAGGATGTAGCACTGTTGGCAGGATGCAAGAAAGGCAAAGGGAAGAAGCAGGCTTCCACAAGCAATGGTGGGGGCAAAGGCAAAGGTAAAGGTAAACATGATAACACACAAAAGGACTATTCCAAGGTGAAGTGTTGGAATTGTTAGAAGATGGGACACTATGCAGTTGTGTGTCCGGAGAAGAAGAAGAAGAAGGGGAAGAACCAGAGCATGGCAGCTTCAGCAGAGGTTGAGGACTTTGCAGATCGTTTTGACTGGGAGTTTGGGTTCACTGCGTGTGAGTCCTCTAGTGCGGGATTATCTGCCATAGAGGTTCAGAAGGAGCATGCATTTCCCTCGATTAGCGGAGCATCTTCGGGTATCTGGTATGTGGACAGTGGGGCTTCACGTCACATGACAGGAGTCCGTGAGTACTTCTCAGAGCTTTCAGAGAGTGGCACTGATATAGAGGTAGTACTCGGTGATGACAAAGTTGTTAGAGCAGTCGGTGTGGGAACATTGACATTTCAGAGGGAGTCTAAACCTCCCTTGAAGGTGTCAGATGTTCTTTATGTGCCAGGGATGAGGAAGAACCTCATATCCGTCTCGGCTTTGGAGGACAGAGGATATGAAGGTCATCCCCCATTAGGGAAGGGGCAGTGTTGATGTCCCGGGGGCACTCCGGCTGGTTGACTAGGTATTGGAGGTAAACACATGCATACAAGGTGTACAAGTTGCATTGGGTCCTTTTGGCATTGAGCGATCCCAGGCAAGCCTGAGCTAGCGGTTCGAGTTGACGCGGTTGGCATCGCAGGACAGGGCACATGTATCATGGAGCCTTGAGGGACTTTGCGGGGGAGAGATCACTACAGGTGTGTCAGATTTCAGTACTGATCACTTTGATACTTGCAGAGGATGTGCGATGGGCAAGGTTGCCAAATCCCCTTTTCCCAGCAGTGACAGCAGAGCGACTGGGATACTTGATTTGATTCATTCCGATGTGAGCGGTCGGATGTCTCATGTTTCCTTGAGTGGATATGAGTACTATGTTTTATTCATTGATGATCACTCCAGGAGGAACTGGATTTATTTCTTGAAGACCAAGAGTGAGGTCTTCAAGCGGTTTCAGGAGTTCAGAGCTCTTGTGGAGACACAGACAGGTCGGAAGATCAAGTCCCTGAGGTAGGACAATGGAGGAGAGTACACCCTTGGAGAGTTTGTTGACTATTTTGCGGAGGCAGGCATTAGGAGGGAGCTCACTGTTCCTTACAACCCCCAGCAGAACGGGGTTGCAGAGAGGAAGAACAGATCCATCGGAGGGGCTGCCAAAGCCATGTTACATGATCAGGGGTTGCCATTGTTTTTGTGGGCAGAGGCCTGCAACACTGAGAAGGGGAAGAACCAGAGTATGGCAGCTTCAGCAGAGGTTGAGGACTTTGCAGATCGTTTTGACCGGGAGTTTGGGTTCACTACGTGTGAGTCCTCTAGTGCGGGATTATCTGCCATAGAGGTTCAGAGGGAGCATGCATTTCCCTCGATTAGCGGAGCATCTTCGGGCATCTGGTATGTGGACAGTGGGGCTTCACGTCACATGACAGGAGTCCGTGAGTACTTCTCAGAGCTTTCAGAGAGTGGCACTGATGTAGAGGTAGTACTCGGTGATGACAGAGTTGTTAGAGCAGTGGGTGTGGGAACATTGACATTTCAGAGGGAGTCCAAACCTCCCTTGAAGGTGTCAGATGTTCTTTATGTGCCAGGGATGAGGAAGAACCTCATATCCGTCTCAGCTTTGGAGGATAGAGGATATGAGGTACTGTTCAGGGGAGGACAAGTGTTGATGTATCCCAGGGGCACTCCAGCTGATTCAGCTAGAGTGATAGGTGTACGCCATGCAAAGGTGTACAAGTTTGCATTTCAGTCCCTTTTGGCATTGAGCAGCAGTACCGACAACAGAGCTAGCAGTTCTGAGTTGTGTGAGATTTGGCACCGCAGGATGGGGCACATGTATCATGGAGCCTTGAGGACTTTGCGGGAGATCACTACAGGTGTGCCAGATTTCAGTACTGATCACTTTGATACTTGCAGAGGATGTGCGATGGGCAAGTTTTCCAAATCCCCTTTTCCCAGCAGTGACAGCAGAGTGACTGGGATACTTGATTTGATTCATTCCGATGTGAGCGGTCGGATGTCTCATGTTTCCTTGAGTGGATATGAGTACTATGTGTTATTCATTGATGATCACTCCAGGAGGACCTGGATTTATTTCTTCAAGACCAAGAGTGAGGTCTTCAAGCGGTTTCAGGAGTTCAGAGCTCTTGTGGAGACACAGACAGGTCGGAAGATCAAGTCCCTGAGGTCGGACAATGGAGGAGAGTACACCCTTGGAGAGTTTGTTGACTATTGTGCGGAGGCAGGCATTAGGAGGGAGTTCATTGTTCCTTACAACCCCCAGCAGAACGGGGTTGCGGAGAGGAAGAACAGATCCATCGGAGGGGCTGCCAAAGCCATGTTACATGATCAAGGGTTGCCATTGTTTTTGTGGGCAGAGGCCTGCAACACAGCTGTTTATTTGCAGAACAGGAGTCCGCATCGTGCCTTGGGGCACATGACTCCGGAGGAGGCTTTTTCTGGGAAGAAGCCTGATATTGGTCATCTTCGTATCTTTGGGTGCATCACATACTCCTACATACCCAAGGAGAAGAGGACCAAACTAGAGCCCACTGCAGAGAAGGGTATCCTTGTGGGCTACAGTGAGACCTCCAAGGCCTTTTGGATTTACATTCCTGCACAGAGGAAAGTTGTTGTCAGGCGGGATGTGAAGTTCGAGGAGGACAGGGCTTTAGGAGGTCACGGGAGTTAGAGTATCTGGATCAGCCAGACCCTCAGCAGCAGTTGAGTCAGTCGCAGGGATCCAGTGGGCAGGGATCAGGAGGATCCGGAGGTACATCTATGACGATGTCGGGTCCGTCAGTGGGGAGTGGCTCGGGTGGAGAGGTGGTGCTGGGCGGCATGCGAAGCGATCCTGAAGCCGATTCAGAGTCAGTGGACGATTCTGATGCCTCGGCATCTACGAGGTTCGGGTGCGAGAGCGGGGAGGACAGCGAGACGGACGTCTGAGGATTCAGCTCCTAATGTTGAGGAGGAGGAGTTTTATTCTCCAGCAGGAGAAGTGTGCTCAGGGAAGAGGAAGCCCAAGTGGCTTCAGGACACCTTGAGATGCTGGCATCTTTAATAAGCAAAAGAGGCCTGGGCTGAGAGCAAGCAAACCGAGGCTCAGCGAGGCAGCATGGCGCCAAGATCTCACCGAGCCCAGCTGCGGAGGAGGCGAGCCTAGCCACAGGTCCGGGAGAGGCCATGTGCAGAGGAGCAGTAATCTCCTTTCTATCATGAAGAATGATGTTTGGGAGGTGGTGCCGAGGCCCGAGGGCAAATCCGTGTTACTTCCAAGGCTTACATAGTAAACGATGTCGCGTGATGGCGCATTGAGAAATTCAAAGGAAATGTGGCCAGGAGGGTTGGAAAATGCAGAGGGAGCCGACAGAGACCTTCGCTCCCGTGGCTCGATATACTTCGATCCGTTCCATTATATCGATAGCAGCAGAGATGGGTTGGAAGATCCACCAGATGGATGTGAAGATCGCATTTCTCAATGGCTTCATACAGGAGGAGGTGTACATTGAGCAGCCACAGGGCTTTGAGGTGCATGGGAAGGAGTCCCATGTGTGTAGACTGAAGAAGGCCCTTTATGGCCTGAAGCAAGCTCCCAAAGCTTGGTACTCCAGGATAGATACATACTTGCAGGAGATGGGTTTCACAAAGAGTGAGGCAGATCCGAACCTTCACTATATTGTGATAGGTGAGGAGCCTCTCATTCTGGTGTTGTATGTGGATGACTTAGTCATTACAGGTGCAGAGAGACTCATAGAGCACTGCAAGAGAGATCTTGCGGCGGAGTTTGAGATGAAGGACATCGGCTTGATGCATTACTTTTTGGGCTTGGAGGTGTGGCAGGAGGAGGGGCATTTCTTCCTGGGACAGGGGAAGTATATTGTGGACATCCTTGGCAGATTCCACATGGAGGATTGTAGACCCATGTCAACACCGATGATCACCAACTGGAAGAAGCTTCATGCTTCGGATTCCGAGTTGGTGGATCCCACATTATACAGACAGCTGATTGGTTCCTTGATGTATTTGGTCAACACTAGACCAGATATCTGTTTTGCAGTCAACACGATGAGTCAGTTTATGTGTGAGCCTAGGAAGGTTCACTGGGTGGCTGCAAAACACATTTCGCGGTACTTGCAGGGGACAGTGGATTATGGTCTGGACTACAGGCAGGGGGATGGAGTGAGATTGGCAGGTTATACTGATTCACAAGGTGTTGTGCTTTCCGAGTAGGAAGAGCACTTCTGCAGGGCCGTTTTTGGGCTGGGTCTGCATGTGTCATGGTTCAATTTTAAGTGCAACACAGCATTGAGTTCAAAGCAGTTTAGCATATATGTACCTAGCCTAGCTTGCCAGAGCTATCTGGCTTCGCAAGATGTTGTTTGGTTTATTTGGTCAGCCGTTGAGACCTTCAGTGATTTACTGTGATAATCAGAGTTGCATTAAACTCACGGAGAATCCAGTATTTCATGACAGGTCAAAGCATATCGGGATCAAATATCACTTCATCAGAGACTATGTTCAGAAAGGAGCTGTGAAGCTTGAGTATATTCCCACTGATGAGCAGGTTGCAGATATTCTTACCAAAGCCTTACCACTGGGCAAGCATGTCTACTTCAGAGACAAGATGGGTGTGGTGAGGAACACCTTCCTCGGTAAGAGGGAGTGTTGAAATTTGGTTACCGGAGGACAGGTGGTTCCCTAAGGCTTTGATCTTTGGCCTAGGGAAAAGTGTCCAAAAGAATTTAATTTTTCTTCTAAAGTGACTTTATAATTTTTATAAAGTCAAATCTAATTTTAAAGTGACTTTAAGTGATAAAGTTACTAAAGTGACTTTATAAAGTTATAAAGTCAAATCTAATTTAAAAGTGACTTTAAGTGATAAAATTACTAAAGTCTAATTTTAAAGTGACTTTAATAAAGTCAATGTAAAATTAGAAAGGAAAAGTGACTTTGGAAATAAATGACTAAGTGGGTCTTTATTAAAGTGGGGTGAATTAAAAAAAATAGAAAGTGAGATTTAAATGAGCATTTAATCTCAACCCTAGATCTAAATCTGTTTCAGCCATTGGATTTAGGGATTTCCCAAAAGTCACTTAGGGTTAGGTTAAAGGAGGAAAAGGAGGAAAAGGTCATTCATTCTTTCATGAGCAGATTGAGAGAAGGAGAGCAAGAGAGCAAGGGAGATTTCTGGGCAGTGAGGAGAAGGAGGCAGCAGCTTGGCACACTTTCCAAGGCAGCATTTCAGCAAGACCGTACAGCTGAGTTAGCACAGTGAAACGCAGAATTTTTGGGCACAGTTTTCTAGAAAAGGAGGCCGTACAGCAAGATTGGGCACAAAATTCGAGGCAGTAGAGGGTTGTTCCTTATAATTTTTATAAAGTCAAATCTAATTTTAAAGTGACTTTAAGTGATAAAGTTACTAAAGTGACTTTATAAAGTTATAAAGTCAAATATAATTTAAAAGTGACTTTAAGTGATAAAGTTACTAAAGTCTAATTTTAAAGTGACTTTAATAAAGTAAATGTAAAATTAGAAAGGAAAAGTGACTTTGGAAATAAATGACTAAGTGGGTCTTTATTAAAGTGGGGTGAATTAAAAAATAGAAAGTGAGATTTAAATGAGCATTTAATCTTAGCCCTAGATCTCAATCTATTTCAGCCATTGGATTTAGGGATTCCCCAAAAGTCACTTAGGGTTAGGTTAATGGAGGAAAAGGAGGAAAAGGTCATTCATTCTTTCATGAGCAGATTGAGAGAAGGAGAAGGAGAGAGCTGGAGATTTTTCTGAGCAGTGAGAAGGAGGAGGGCAGCAGCAGTGATATTTAGCAAATCCGTACAGCAAGAGCAGAGCACGAAGTTTGAGGCAAGAGGGCACAAATTTCGAGGGAGGAAAGACAACATTTAATGCTGCACGTTTTTGAGGTCCGTATAGCATGAGAGAGAGGGTTGTTTTCTGAATCTGTACAGCAGAAAAATCAGCGCTAAAATCGAGGCCGTACAACAGATTTAAGGCAGCCGTACAACACATTTTTCGAGGCAGCCGTACAACAGTTTTGACAGGCTGTACAACACGTTTTTTAAGGCAACCGTACAGTCGCACAACACAGATTTCAATGTTGTCCGTACAAAATTTAATGCTAGACTGTTTGCTGTAATTTCTGTTTTTTGTGGGCACAGAAACCGAGGTGGAGTTTTGGCACGGTTTTCGAGATAAGTACAGTTTTTGAGGTTGCTGTAATTTTTGCTGTGTATATTTCTGTCTCACTGTAAAAAGCATTTTTCAGAAAAATAAAGAGAAGCTTTCAGACTGGTTTTCCCAAGGAGTTGTAGGGGGTTTTTCCAGGGTCATGTTGACCAAAAATATCTGTGTTAAAATGTGTGAATGACTGTTTTAAGCTTGCTGATTTTTATTTCTGCATTTTCCAGCATTCTGTAAATTTTCCAGAATTTATGTTTTCAGCAAAAAATTTATTTTCCAGTTTGTTGAATGTAAGGATATGGGAAAGGGCATTTAACTATTTGGAGAAATAAGGTGAAACTGAAAACCGGGGTGGGAAAACAAGAAATTTCTACACATATTTGATCTTGTAGAGCCATTTCGAGATGACAACTGCTTTGTCCTCCGATCTTGGAACCACATCCCAGACATCATTCTTCATTATGGACTCATACTCTTTGTGCATAGCATCCTTCCAGTCTTGATGCTTTACGACTTCCTCAAAAGATCCAGGCTTGGATTGTTCAATAATACTCATGGCTGCTACATACCCTTGGTATCTACTCGGCTTCTTGCTTTCACGGAATGTCCCCCTTGGGGCCATATGTCCCTCGGCATCCTCGAGAGTGTCCCTGAGCCATGACGGTCTCTTTCCCAGTGAAGGAGGTGGATCAATCGGGTCAATCGGTCCTTCAACATCAGGCATCGTCTCATCCTTCGGTTCCTCTTGATTTCCAGGCCTTGCTTCATGATCTTCTTCAGATCTCAGAAGATTGACTACTTTCCTCAAGGAAGCATCTTCATCAAAGGTGACATCGTGGCATGTCTCCACTTCCCTTTGACCGGGCACATAGAATCTATAGGCCTTCAAAGTTTCGCTATAGCCCACAAACATTGTGGTCTCCCTCTTGATGCTAGCTCTTTTGCAAAAGTTCTTGAACTCATTCGACTCATATTCAATGCCATTATCGGTCTGTCGGATAGCATCTCATGTCATTTCTCCCAGTGGACTTCCTCCAACCTGGTAGAGTGTATCAATTCCAGACCCAAACTTGATAGCTTTCTTGAAGCTCTTCTTCCACATGTGCACCTTTCCATCAGTGAATGCCACATTGAAACCTTTGTCTTCCATGGCTGATATAGACACAAGATTCTTCTTCAAATTAGGTACATAGAGTACATCCTACAAGCGGAGGACTTGACCTTGAGACAAGTGGAGGGTCACAGTCCCTGTCCCTTTCACGGGATATGTGGCATTATCTCCAAGGATAATTTCTAGATTAGTATCATTCTCAACCATATCAGAGTGCTTCCTTGAACCCAGTGATGTGCCTTGAGGCACCACTATCTATCAACCAAACATCCATAGTGTCGGGTGGAGATGCAGCAAAGAGAGCAGATACAAGAATGAATTCATTTCTTTTATCAACAACATTTGATTCCTCATACCTGGAACCTCTTGACCTTTTGAAAGGTTGATCATTTCTGCCGGAGGGAGCCTTCCTCTTTCCCTAGAACCTGTTGTTCCTTTGATTTCCATCCCTCCAGTTGTTGTTGTTGTCATCATCATCAAGAGAATCCTTCTTGAAAGGGCATTCTCTAGCATAGTGACCTGGCCTATGACAAGTGTAACACTTGCCCTTCTTTCCTTGTGCCCTTGCTCTTCCTTTGTTCTTTGGACCACCAAAGTTCTTCTTTCTAGAATGAGTAGCGTAGGCAGCATTCCCTTCATTTTCATACTCCTTCATTCTTGTCTCTTCTTAAATGCATCTCGATAGTACCCCGTCAAAGTCAGGTATCACATTATTATTGAGAATGGTAGTGTTGAACACATGTCATTCGGATGGGAGCCCTCCAAGTGCGGTGAGTATCATCTCTCGATCAGCTATTATCTCCCCAATAGCCAGCAGATTGTTCCTGATCTTGGTCAGCTTCAGAAAGTATGATTGGACAGACTCATCCCTGCCTTTCTTCAGATTCTTCAATTGATTCTTGAATAATAGCACTTGATTTGCATTGTTGGCCTTGAACATGAGGATCAATTTAACATACATCTCTTTGGATGTGCCTAGCTCAGAGATGTAGGCCACCAAACTCTTATGAATGGATTCCTGATCATCAGCTTTGCTTTGATCTCCCCCTTCTTGTACTTTATTTTGGCAGCAGTAATAGTAGTGGATGGAGGTTCCTGGATTTTACCCTGCACATAGTCCATGACATCTTGGTCTTCCAATTTGAGATCCAATATCATCTTCCAAGCATGGAAGTCATCCTTCCCAGTCAATTTGTCATCCTCCTTGAAGCCATAGTTTGTGGAACCCATTTCCTTCTTCGGTGATTGCTACAAATAGGGCTTGCCTTCACCTCAGCTCTGATACCATGTAAATTTATGTAGATGTTCTATGCTTGATGCAACTTTACTTTTCACTACAGCAATCACATAAACAATCAAGTAAAATGTTGATAGAACATACCAGTGGATCTACAAAAGACAAACCAGAACCAGAAAAATGTGGTGGTGCATTACGGCGATCAACAGGATGCTTCAACCAGCAAAGTCTCCTTGGTCAGCCAACCCAGCATGTGTCACAACAGTCCTCAAAACAACCACACGGTCAACCCAAAATCAACGTTGTCCAAAAAAAAGTCAACGCGGGACAGCAGCAAGAAAGTCAATGCATCTCGATCTTCGGTCAACATTTTGACCTCAGTTCTTGTGCCAATATGTATGACCTTCCAAAATCTAAGTCTCCACCAAAATTCAGCCTCTTTGGACCATGCGTTGACCAAAGTCAACGCTGGTCAAACTTGCGTGGAAACCCTAGCTGTAATAAATTCATCCAAACCCTAGCTGCAGTAAATTCATCCTTCTTTCCCACGTGTGAACCAAAACTGCTTCCAAGGAGCTTGTACTAAATCAGAGGAGGAGATGATGTGTGAGGATGAGATGAGTGAAAAAGTCCTCCAACGTTGACTCTATTTATATCAATCACTGAGGTGTGTGACACATCTGCTGGGGGTGTAAAACCTTAAGGCCGACCTGAACATATTTGAAATTATTAAAAATAAATTCAAAATAAATGCTCTGCTCATCGGACTAAGATCAATTTTAGATCGATCTTACAACTCTCCGAAAGAGGAACCCAATAAAAATATTGGTATCTTCATCTGAGCATCACAACATGGAGTTTGGACCTAGTTGTCCAATTTTAACAATATCACTCATTTTTGGCTGCTCTGTCCCAACCTGTCTACTCAGCAACAACACCAAATGCTGAATACAATTTCTCCACCCAAGTTACACAGTTTGAAAAACAAGAAAAGATTTGATTCAATTGTGTGCACATAACATCCATATCTCACCCATACCATACAGATGAGCACAAGGGAATTACTCAACACAATGTTCATAATCGTGTTGATGCTGATAATGATGATACCATTCATTTTTTAAGGGGGAGCTCTTTATACAACATGTGAGGGAAAATGTCAATTCACCACCGTACAAGCACAAGTGCTACATGCAGATAATGTATATATGTACACTAATGACATTTATGCTAACCATTCATTAATGATCTTACAACATCGTCATTCTTATTATACGTACATAACTACTTTATTCATGATAATGACGATTTTGGAGCTAGCAGCAGAATCTAAATGTTATTTGACCAAATGAAGTCCTTGACGTTGTGGTACTACGAGCTGTTTGAGAATCCCTTTACTTATACTTCTGATGGAAATTGCAATTGCAAATGTCCAACAGCCCACAGTCTGATCTCAAAACGTTTTAAGGAGTGCTGCAGTTCCAAATGCCCAAGCTTGTCCATCGAAACCTTAAGCTTAAATGTCAGGAAACTTGAATCAGACCCCATACTCAGAATTGGAATAAAAAGAAAAACAAGAACCTCTGAATTCTTGGAGTGAGGATTTCATTAGTTCGGCTTTCAACCTTAAATCCCAACAAAGACAAAGGTCGATGTAGAACCTCAGAAAACAGCCAGTTAGAAGAGGAGAATTAGATATGTTTTGGTTGCCCTATGAAGAACTGGTTCCTTGTGTGTAGAAATATGTACTAAAAATCAATCATATTCTATAATCCTTTAAAAAGCAGCTACTTTTCCTAGAGTTGATCTCAAGATGTATAATTTATTTTATACTAGAATGAATATTTTGGTGTAGTTTAATGCATATTGAACTGATTTGCTAGACATTGAAGAAAAGGAAATTGGTATATACCATTCCTCTTTCTCAAAAATAAAAAAATATTCCTGCCCTAGGAATTCTTCTCTTTTTTTTGATAGACAGAGAGAGATACATAGAAATTCTTCTCTTCTTGCCAACGTAATGGTACTAAACATACCTTTCCAAGTTGCTCTAATCTGAATACTGCTTCATCCCTTAGAATGTTTGAAAATGAATCCAATTTCATCTCTGTTTCCTGTTTGTTCCATTCTGCCCACAAAGAATAAATTTAGATTATCTCCGAGAATACACGTCTCTAAATACTATTCTTTTCTTAAAAACTGTGAACGCTTTTTCTAATAAAATACCAAAATTGATCAAAGGGACTATATATTACGCCAATCATAAAAAGCCCATTAAAAAACACGGTAGCAGCAAAAGGCCTCCTAAAATGAAAATGCGACAACAACAGGAAGTTAAACAACATAACCTAAGTGTACAAGTAGGTTATCCTAGGGAGAAAACCCTAGACAGTAAAAGAAAACGAGTGAAGAAACAATATCTGGATAGAAGTGTATTTGCAACCAAGAGAAAGTGAAGAAACTGAACTCTAAAGGCCTACAGGACAAATGATCACAGAGTTTCTGCCAAGACTCTAACATCTTAAACTAATTGAAAATAACTTTCTTTAACCAATCAAATTTCAATTGATCTATTTATATTCAGCGTCCATATGATTCAGCCACTAGATCTGAAATCATCTACATCCGGCCATTAGTTTCTAATTCTCTAACCTACTATTTTCTAATAGCTTACTCTTTAAAATAATCTCATTTCCTATTCTTCTCGACCTTGTGCATCTCTAATTCCACTGCTTCTTCCATAGTAATTATTCATAATGGAGTAAGATCTTCTGGGAAAAAAAGCCTTAGATGTTTAACCTTTACATTACACTAGAATATTTCTCCTATGATCCTTTCCACTTAACATTGGACCTAAGTCAATTGTTTTCCCAATTCTGTTGGATCCAATAATATCAAAATTTTAAGGTTTACACTCTTTTTATCACACTGTTCGCATGAGGTTCTTATTTTGATATATGCTGAATTATATGATTGCCAAAGTTTCAAATTGAATTTTCTCTTACAATTACAACTTCTGGTATGGTTCCAACCTCCTGGTTACATTTTACTGTTGTAATTACCATTTCTTAAATGTGAACTCTCATATATATTAATTAAAACTAACTTCATATTATATGTTACCTCTTCTGAATTTCATTACAAGAAAAGAAAGCATCAATTGCTGGTAAAAGCTATGTTCTGAACCCATGCAAAGGAAATTTCTTCTTATGCCCACGGGGGCAGCTCAATTGGTGATCACCATGTTATGAAGTACTATGTAAAACATGAGATTCAAGGCTCAAATCCCCCGTGGGTCAGCCAACAAAGAAAAAGGAATTTTTTTCTGCAAAATGCAAGCATCAGTTGTTTGAAAATATAAACATTTTGGTAATATAGAAATTTTTTAACATAGGGAAGTTCTTAAAATCCATAGACAATTTGCTGACACTGCTTGCCACGCAAATGGGCAGCTACATTAAAGACATCTTAGAATACTGGAGAAAGTATTTAGATAGATTAGACGTGTCATAGCTAAAGGGAAAGGTTATACAAACCATGGGTGCGATCCAAATCAGCAGAAGAATCCTGCGCAGGTGCAGCACTCGTCCAGAAATTAGGAATCGGGAATCAGAACCCTAACCCTAATTTTTTTTTAAATATATACATATTTAAAATTTAAATTTTATATGGAATAAAAAACAAAATATGAATTAACGCATGTCAACTATTTAGCTTTTATACTCGTTGTCAATTGGGGAATGAGAAGGGACCACCAAGTTTGCTGAAAGCAGATAGCATCATCAAATATTCACTAGTGGGTGACTAGACATCAATTCGAAGCATGGACACCATAGACTGATTTTTTTACCATTAGGGATACAAAAAAACATAAATAGTTACCCAGCTAGAATCCAATGCTGCATTTGAAGTTTGAACCATACATCAAAGTCTGCATAACTACAAAGTATCCTAAGTAAGACAGACAGGACTAATGATGAAAATGCAAGTCAAACTCCAAGCTTTGACCAGCATATTAGGGAGAGAGACGAAGAAGGCCCCCAATAATTTTCAAGGTGTAAAGTTTAAACTGCTTGCATGTTTAAATAATGTTGATTCAAATAAAAGGATTAAAAATGTACGAAAGAATGCAAAGCCAAATATAGCAAACTGCAGAAGATGGAAAATACAGGTAAGAATCCCTAAAAGTAACCAAAGAAAACTCATATGCATGTTTATGTTCCCCAGTTTCCAAAACGAATATAAACCAGCAAGAAGGTGCACTTAGCAATCCCATATGAACTATACAAACATATTAGGAAGAGATATGGAGAAAGGTCCCCAATAATTCTCAGGGTGCATGCTGCTTGCATCTTTCAATACTGCTGATTCATTGTGTCACTCCCTAGTCCTACCCTTACTAACATTTCTAGTTGAATGAAAACAGCTATTACACCTTGATTCTACAACTTACTCAAAGATATATGGGGCTTCACATCTATTCAACCAAGAATATCAGGAATAAATCCGGCTCACTAGTAGGCAAAATTAGCAGATAACTAGAGCTATATGCACTAGAGGCCCCAATCAAGGCTTTATCACCTACCTTTTCATCCCCGGAGTGAATATATTAGCCTTGAATATTGGGTAGGCCACTTTTGATACTTCCTCTGCTTCTTCAAAGCAGTTTTACCAAGTTACCACTACAATTAAAGCATGAGAGCCCGGTATCAAAATCTCCTGGGAGTCGATTCCCTTGACATCTCAACAGATTCTGAAACTCAGATCTGAACCCTAAATGACAGGAAATAGATCCTATATCAGGAAACAGATCCTTCAACAAATCATGCCAAATCTGGAAGAATCAGATCCAGATCACTGTTTCCCCGCTTCCTGCATGATTCACATCCAGGTACAGCACTAAGATTGGCAAATCCAGTAACTTTGTCGCAGGGTACTCAATATTTTTTTAGTGATTATATAAATTTCACTTAAATTCAAGAGAGAGTCATTGTAACATTGTGATTGGTATGTTTCTCCCATAGATCCTCAGGATCTTCTGTGAATGTTAATAAAATTTCATTTCATCTCAAAATCCATATATAAACTGGTTACTGGACAGCCAACTTTCAACAGAAAAATCAAAAAAGGACACAAGCAGATCATAATGTTTGAGATTTCAGTGTAATCATATTGCAAGAGAAGGATCCTACTTATATAGCTATACAAATAGAAGGTTTTTTCAGTCTAACCCAGCAGACTGTCAAAATTCCTGAATTGATCTCTTTTTGAGCTACGTGATGCAACTAGGCTGAAACAACAAAACGTTTTTTCAGCCAGCACCAGAAAATGATATTAGGAAAATGTGTTAATCTAGATCTTGCCACCATTTCTGTCTCTATCATTGCAAAGCAATATGTATCTGGAAATGTTGAAAATGGCATAAAATTTACTTTCAGCAATGGCCGCCCTTATATTGCAATCATTACTGTATTTCTAGGCTTGGCTAAGGCCAATCTTGTATACGTAGGATCATAACCCCTCTTGGAGAAAGCACCTTAATCTTAACATTTAAGTAGTGTATAAAATACACAACTCTCATTTGTAATTTATCATCAAGTAATTCATATTCATCTTTTATCATTAAGTGATTCTTATTCATCTTCTCCAACTGATTTTCCCAAGGAACACCTTGATGTGTTGCACTCTCTTTTGTTCGTGGGTTTCTTTCTCTTTCTACTGCACTTGTACTTGGGTTATTTATCTTTGTAGGGTTGCGTCCATTTTGGCTGATTTTTTTTCAAGACTTGGGCTCCCCTCGTGCTGGTTTATTTTCTCTTTATTGCATAATTAGTATTGTGTCGGTTCCGTTTATTTCTCTCTATCTCTTGTGAATCTCAACAGGATATGGGTCTGATACTTGGTGAGTGTAATCCAGTTGTTTGTGACGATGTCTGTCAAATGCTGATCACAAACTCGAAACTCATCACAAGTTAAGCCTTCTAGAAAACATGGATGCAAGCTACTCCCGACTCCCATGCTTATCTAGGGAATGGGATTAGACGATAGCATGCAAAGACACGCCTGTCGGACAGGGGTAGGTCCTGGGTTTAGTCATAGCCTGTGTAGGGTTTGATCTAGTAGTGAAATTAAAACATATTCCATAGGTTCAACCCATGGTCCATCTAGTTCAATGGTAATGGAATTGCAATAAAACCCTGGTAGATGTGTCCATACGGTTGTTCGGGCTAAAATCCATTTCTTATGGATTCACAAAATAATCCAAGTGGCTCTTCTCTTCCAGTGTCAAGACAGAACCTACCTCTACCAAGGCAGACCCCATTTGAGAAATATAGCTCTTTATCAAGTACACTAACAAGAATCAACCCTCAGAAACCTATCTCCTACAGTTTCTCATGCATGTAATAGAAAAGTTCTAGAGAAATATCATTATTCAATCCCCTCAATTATGTTTAGTTAAGCGGGTCCGTGAGGCTCCAGAGACACAGTGAACTCACAGAAATACCTATGGTTAAAGTAATTCAATTCATGGCAACAAATGACTGGTCTGTAAAGTTAATGTGACCAGGACAGAAAAATAAAATGAAAAATCTAATGCTTTCGAAATCCTACACTACTTGTGCATGAACATTTCGGCACGAATATGGAAAAATGCTTACCAGGCAACGAAACTGCAGCAATTATAATTGCAACTGACAGAATAGAGAACGTAACAGACAGCGAGCGCTCCATTCCTGTTTGTCTCGTGAAACAAAACAGGTTGAGCTTGCAAGAAATGAAATGGACACTTCTTGTTATAATATTACGTGCACGAAATGAGGACTGAGATTCTGCACTGAATCGGAGTGAATCAGAATCGAAATATGAAATGTCTAAAATAAAAAAATAAAAACATAACTTTGTGAATGGGAAATCAATGTGGATACCACATGTGGGCGGACAATCCAGCTCTACTTTGCATCAGAATCACGACAAAGTGCAAAAGTTGAAAATGGGTATTTTATTAAATGATTCTTGATTTGGGTGTGACAATTTAGATTTGCATCGGAATCACGATAAAATGCAAAAGTTGAAAATGGGTATTTTATTAAATGATTCTTGATTCGGGTGTGACAATTTAGATTTAATTTGGGTGAAAACAATTCAAAGTGATTCTGATGAAATGTCAAAACGTACTTCATGGGATGGAAATCAAGACAGTTGTACTTGTAAACATTGAGTGCTTAAGAATCACCAGAAAATGTAAATATTTAAAAAGGATATTTTATGAAGTGGTTATTGATTGGGGTGGTGAGTATGATAATTGTTTCATTTTATTATTGTTCTGTTGGAACATGAATCAGTTTAGAGTTATTAACATTAAATTATTAATTATAATAATATGTTTTTATTTTTATATCATAGCTATAAAATTTGATAAAATTTATTTTAATTGAGTGGTTAATTATATTATTATAGATTCATAAATATGTATTGATTATTTATTATTAAAAAAATAGTATTTAAAATAATTTGTTCATATTTAATAAAAACATATGTTTTTGTTAGAAAGCATATAGTTGTTACACAAACAGCAAAAATAGATGTAATATATAGACTATAAAAATATAGCCTTCAGATGTAGAATATGCAGATTAATAAAAGTATGTTAAATTATAAATTTTCAATGATGTATATTTTTATAATAATTATTATTATTTAATTTTAAGGTTACAGCTAACTCAAATACTAAATTAATATAAAAATAAAATATCATTCAAATTACATTTTACTATAATTATTTAATAACATATTTATATGTTAACCATCATTATCATCATTATAAAAGTAATTTATTTTTAATATATGAAGTGTAATATATAATTAATTATATATATAAATGGTGATATAGAATATGTTTTATAATGATAAGTATAATATAAATTAGAAAAACAATGAGTTTTTAAAAGATTAATAGTAAATAATTTATGATTGTTATAGAATTTAAAAATAAATAAATTATATTAATGATTGTTATATTAATTAAATTTTAGTTAAAATGGATAAAATAAATATTGTTATATTTTTCAATTATGTTTAATTACTCATTAAAATGTGATAAATTTTATTTAAATAAATTATTATTATTATATATATATATGAAAAAGTATACTAAAATATTTAATTTTTTATTTCAAGATTACGTGTTCTTTGAAATTTTTCTTCCCAATTATGTTTGAATAACCAACCATAGCATAAAAACATAATATTAATTTTAAAATATATTAATTTTTTTTATATAAATTAACACAATATAAAATATATAAACATTATAAAACATGGTATAAATAAATAATATATTATAATATTAAATTTATATTTTTATTATTAATTTTGTCAAATTATTTAATAATAACCATGTAAATGTATGTTCTTTAACAATTTTATTAAAATGTATTTGTCTTTATTTGAAACAACATGTATACTTCTCATTAAAATATTTTTTTATGTATTAAAAAATTAATTACGCTGAAGGTGTTCTATTGCGGAGTTTTACACCACCGTTCAAAGATTCATCGTTTGTCAGCTGTCTTAGTTTAATAATATTTTTTTGACTGGTGAACCTGCTTACATCAGGCTTTCTTCAGCGTTGTTTTGCACCAAAAAAGTTGCAAAGGCTAGTATATTATTAAATTTAATTTTTTTATTAAATTAATTTTGTCAAATTATTTAATAATAACACCGTATATTCTTTGTTCAGTTTATTAAAGTTTAGATTTTATTCAACTCATTTTATGTCTTTATCTGAAAACGACGTGCGGCAATCTTTCATAACAGTTTCAAGTTCCCTTACTTTTTGCAAAGAAAAAGAATCATGAGGTGGATGCATTATTCCCGAATCCTCTAGTTGCATCTGGGGAAGACAAATCGGAAAGAAAAGCTAAACAATTAAATAATTCAAAAGTGAAGCTTATTATTATTATTAGACATGTAATGAATAACTAATGAATAATTATTAAATAATTTGATAAAATTAATTTAATTAAAAAAAAATTAATAATATATTAATTTTTTAATAGTACACATGTCGTTTCAAATAAAGACAAATAAATAGTTAAATTAATTATATATTAGTTCATCTCTATAATGTGAATGGAAATTACATAGTTTTTAATTCATAATTTTTGTAAATTATTATGAATATATAACTGTTATAATAGATAAATTAATGTTGGTAAAGTATTTAAGTAAATTATATGACCAAAATTTAATATGGGATGAGTTTACAAATACAAATGTGGGCGTGAATGTTGGTGCCAATAAATATGAATTACAAGTTTTAAACACCAAATGAATGGATTAAATAACAAGTAGAGCAAACAACTACCAATGTAGGTGACCAACAACCAAAACTCACAAATGAAGGAATGTAAATGTGAATGAGGATATGAACAATGGCAGAGCTCCCCAATTGAATGCACCACAATTCTCATAGTAATTGCAATGAATGTGGGTTCAATGTATACAAAAGCTCATTACCATGTTCAAAGGCACCAAAAAAAAAAGGCCAGACATCACCAAATATTTTGCTAGAAATCCAAGGTTGAGTTAGGACGCTCATTTGGTGTATATATATATATATACACGACAACACTGAAACAAGATGTCCCCCAAAATAACATCATAAGAAGAAAAATTACATATGTATGACTAAAACAAAAGTTGATCCTCCAACCATTGTGGTCATTATATTCCCAAAAAAAATTGTTTGAAACATGAATATTTAAATTACAAAGTATTGATTAGGTTCAAATATAAGAGTAATATATGATTGTATTAAAAAGTATATTTTACCTTTTTAAAATTTGCTTTCAACATTATAATAACAATTTGAGCTTTTTAATGTAAGTGAATATGATTTTTTAATTTATAAAATGTTATTTAGTGAAAGTGGTAATTGACTTTGCCAAACATCGTAACATATCTCAGCTACAACAATTATTCACATATTTCGGCTATAACAATTATTCACATGCGAGTGTTAGAACATTCTCTCCAAAAATAACTACTTGATTTAATCTTAAAAGTATCAAGCATAAAAACCCACTTAATTTAAATAAATAAATAAAAACAAAAAACATCTCCACCACCTCATATTTAAAAGAAAAGACATCATATGGTTGCAAGCCACATTTCATATTGTAACACCCTCCTCCCACATTTACCCGAGCTAACCGGTCTACTGGGGTAAACATATGATGAGAGACTACTATGATGTGATTCAACTCCCCATGTACACTTAAGGAAGT
Source organism: Pinus albicaulis (assembly GCA_034641835.2). Classification (NCBI taxonomy): domain Eukaryota; kingdom Viridiplantae; phylum Streptophyta; class Pinopsida; order Pinales; family Pinaceae; genus Pinus; species Pinus albicaulis. Next base: position 936,521,496 of record CM076583.1, on the reverse strand, counting down.
GGAACCAACAAAACAAAACCATTATGACCTTCCTCAAGAGTTATAGACCCTCTAGGAGGCAACCAACCCTTCGAGGTGCTTAACCCCTGAGACAACTTATCATTTTGTTGATTTGGACCCTCAGTCCCTCCCATAACAAGCCATGCATTTAGTTGAGGCCTTCTAGTCACTCCCACGGCAAGGCTTGCCAGCAACTGTGGACTTTTTCAGGCAGTTCTGAGCCAGCGACCCAGGATTTTGTGCCACTTTTTCAGGGCCAAGGCTCAGGCCACTACCCAGAACTTCATGAAAATACCAAAAATGATAAATAACAATGGAATGAGGCTATTAATGCAATCATTTGATCAAGTACTTAACCAAACCCCTGCTAGCCATGACATGCATTTCATCAAACATATCACAAATATGTAATCTACAAATCATAACAATAGATCTGAGCATAAGGGTCTCATACTTATCTGAGATTGGTAAAGAAGCATTGATGTCTTATCATAATAGCTACATTATCATCTATTAGGTCATATATTCATTTTTCATTCATTTTCTAATCAAAACACGATAATATCCATACATGAAATATGTCATAAAACATACTCATAACCAACATATAACCAATAGAAATAACCAGGATATAACAGCCATAAAAACCACATATGAACAATTACATTTACACATGAAATACCGAAGGAGAAGGAGCTCTTAGTAATGAATGCATAAGCCAACCAGGTCAGGGACTTCCACGAACCACCAGACCATAGATTGGGTTGAACCAAATCTTTCTTTCAACCACTCACCCTTGTACCATATTCCAAGCATGAATGTGGGACTCACAACAAAAATAGACAGAGCTTCCTCAGGATTTATCGTATATCCCACCAAGGGATTCCTAAGCCCAAAACTCTCATCAATACAACCACGCTTTACCGCAATCCCATCGAATCACTAGGCCAATACAAGCATGGATGCCTCCATATATCTCCACCTAAACCGTGAGGAATTTGTTTGTCTCAACCTCTTGGCTTTACTGCGTATCCCGTCATTACCAGTTAAGGGATTTATAGGCCTACGAGATGACCACCCTCTGGGCTTTACCGTGTATCCCATCATTACCGATCAAGGGATTCCTAGGCCTTGTGTTTTTTCATGAGAGCACCCCACTCAGTTTTGATATCATCCGATAATCCATCTCAACCAAATAAAAGAGAACCCATCACACCATGGTTATCTGGAAATGGAAAGGCAAGGTTGAAATCCACTGTCACACCTGACAAGACCCATTCCAATGACAACAAGAGAACCAAATCCACACATGCATGTACCATGCATGCCAAATCTAGCAAGGAAATCACACATGAAAATTGATACCTGCAAGTAATCATGTTGTACCTGTTTGATCCTCCTCTTCCTTGCTTGATCTTTTCTTCTCTTTGCCTTATTTTCTCTTCCGTTGCTTTCATGATCCAATGCTAGAAAGCTCCAAGAATGCTCTAAGTGTCCAAGAGTGTGAGAGAGAGAGCTCCAAAAATAATCATGTTGTACCTGTTTGATCCTCCTCTTCCTTGCTTGATCTTTTCTTCTCTTTGCCTTATTTTCTCTTCCGTTGCTTTCATGATCCAATGCTAGAAAGCTCCAAGAATGCTCTAAGTGTCCAAGAGTGTGAGAGAGAGAGCTCCAAAAATAAACTGACAAAAAGCTACCAATTGATCCTCATAAGCCATTATATTAATGAGGCCTCTATTTTCTTCAATTTTTCATTATTTTCCTTCATTTTCCTCCTCACATGCAACCTTTAACCTTTCACCTTCATTTTCTCCTATTTTCCATTATTTTCATAAATGAATACCTCTTTGTCTTTGCAAATCCTTTGTCGTTGCCTTTGTCAATTTCCTTGCCTTTTAATCAATCAATCAAGTATATGAACCAAAATAATTTCGACAATTACAAAAATGTTTAACTTTAAATAAATAATGTTGTAAAGATTATTTAAATTTTCATGATATTCTCCAAATTATCTCAACAATGTAAATATTGACCTTATTCTTTAATTCTCTAAACAAACTAAGGTAAGTTAAATTTTATCAAATTGTAATTCTTCCTGTATTATTTATTTAACGACCAAAAATAAATCTCTCATATGCTAGTTTTCTTAATCAATATGTGAGAGAAAAAGATGTACATTCCTATTCTAATTTTTTATTACCTTCAAAAGAAAAATAACTTGGTCACCTTATTGTGAGAAGTATTCTCTTCCATCAAGCCTTTCATTATAAATAAAATACTCTTTAATCTCAAATATTATGAGAGAATTTGGCCAAAAAAAATAAAATTATAAACATCCTTAAACCTTGGATTTTTACATGAAATATACCAAATTTAATGAGAAAACAGCTAAACCAACCAATTTGAGAACACAAAACGGGGATTTTTATTAAATTGGGCTAGATTCATATGTTAAACAATAAAAAAAAGGAAATAATTAGAGCATTTTCTAATCATTTTATTGATTGAATATCATCTTGAAAGCGAGTAGTGGAGCAAAAGTGAAAAAAAAATTAATGGGATGCAAATGTTAAAGATAAGATCTAAGAGGAATTTCTTTAAGATCTAAGAGGAATTTCTCATGCTTCTCCCACACACCCCATTTATAGAAGTTGTGAATCTCTCATGAAAATTATATCAACTTCATAACCATGATATGGAATGAGAAATAGATCATGTTAAGGGGTAAGATATGGTCATTACATAAATGGTGAAGTGGAGGTGGTGATTTCACCCAAACAAATAATGATTAATTAAGTCACCCTAAATGGTTTTAGAAAACTATTTTGTCGAAGTGGAGGTGGTGATTTCACCTTAACAAATAATGATTAATTGATTCACCCCAAATCAAAACCATTTAGACAACTACTTTAATAGAATAAAATTTATGTAGAATAAAGTAACAACCAATTATTGATTATCCAATAAAAAAGCAAAAAAGCATAACATGGATGCAAAACAATAAGAAAGGAATGAAGATAGAACATAATAGGATGATGATCATTAATGTCTATTGAGATCACCAAGCTCGAATTTGATCCCTCAAACGTTAAGAATTTAATGGATTATTTAGATTTTTTTGAATTTTATTTATGTGTTTAAAAAATATTAAGAGGAGTGTTCTAAGATCATCATAGTTTTATTAAGTTAGAATGTTAGAAAGGTTGGTAGTGTGACAATTTTTTTGAATTTAGATCTAATCTGGGTATAAAATAGGTATTCTAAGATAAAGTGAATTTCATCCCCAATCCTCTTAATGTCGTCAATATGACAAATTCTTTCATCCCACGATATTTTAGGATAGTTCAAGATTTACTAAAGAGCTCAAGAGAATTTGTTCTTATTTTAGAAATGATGATTTTATTCTTCATTTTTTCAACTTAACCGAGAATTTGTATTGATTATTAACAACATTATGCATAACACGCATTGTATCTACATATTTTGCAAAATTGCTTCTTTAGCCCCAAGGGACATGGGCTAGGAATACAAGTCCATCCCATTACTTTCCAATTATTTGCATCATCCCTCTCAAACATAAGAGTCTATGATTCTAGATTGTCCTACGTATAGACATGCCAAAAGGCACCTGCAAAAAATAATAATAATAATAAATAAATAAAATAATAATAATAATAATTAAAAATAATAAAATAATAAAATTAAAAATATATATAAAAAATAAAATAAAATTGCATAGCATCACCAAAAAATCATGATTCAGTTGACAAAAGATTGTGCCTTCCCCTTTTGTTGTTGATTAACTAAGTCATTTTGTTCAAAATTCGTGTTTGATGCCTAAGAGGAGATTTTTTTTTTTTTGTTCTTCTAGCCAGGTTCGGTCACTACAACACTTCTTCATTTTTCTCTCTGATATTCTCTAACTCATCCTCCAAATGATGAATCCATTGCTCGAGGCTGAGCATAATTTACATAGCCACCTCAGATTGGATGAAAATTTATTTATTTTTAATTAATTTGAAGAATATCATGTTACAATTGATTAAAATTTCCCTCTATTCATCTATCACCCTTCCCTCCATACGTATTTTTCTTGGACACTATATGACTTTCCAGAGCAATGGAAGGAAGTTCTCCCAAATACCATCCCCACTTAGACTAAAGAGTGATAGTAGACTCACAATTCCACAAGGTGTTGTCTTTTTCTTCATTTAAATCCAATTATCCCCCCACCCCATTTAAATATAACAATTGAGCAAGTCCTCCAAAAAGGAGAATTATAGTCCCATCGCTTTGCCACATAAGGCCCAACAAGGGACCTAACATCTTTTGATGATTTTGGATATGGAATGACCAATACAAAACCTAAGATGAACTTATCAACTACAATATCCACTTAAGGATCAACTTTACCACACACAAAGGAAAGGGAAAAGAGCACTTCCCACTACCTCCCAAAGCAGGATGGGAATGCACACAAACACCCCGACTTGGAGGCTTACTTAGGACAATAAGACAAAAGGTCGCAGTGCAACTAGAACATAATACAAGAGAAAATTCCTTCAAGCAACAAACATAAAGACCACTAACACACAAACCATCCTTGCAACACTTTTTTAGGATTGAGCCTTCAACCCAACAGGATATATGTCTCATAAAACATGTGTTGAAAGAGCATACGATGCTAAGAAAAGTTCCTCCCACACATAAATTGTTCAAAATAAAATCTATAAATGCATAGTTAAAATAGAACACAGGCTAACAACCGCCATCAAGACTCATAACACCCTCTTCAGAAAATTACGATGTTCCATATATTATCTCCTATTCTCGAGTGAGCGAGAAATAAAAAAATAGTCTAATTATGAAGACTTACCTCGGTTCCAAGGGATCCAATTAAATCTCTGAAAAACACTCCATACATTGACCATGTCACCAAAATCTAAAAGTGTTTCCACGTGTAAAAAGCCCACTATTTTGAGCTTCGGTTCAAGTTTATTAATCAACTACCTAGAATGCAATGATGCTACTTAGCGGGAATTGAAGGACTAATTAAATCTCCACCATGGATAATTATCTCCCCGAAACTTCCACTACATGAGAAACCATTTGATGCCTGAGACAACAAGACAAGTTTTATTACACCACCTTACGCCCTCCCCTTTCCATTTTGTCTTTTGCAGGCTTCACCTTCAAGCATATTGCATCAAAATATGTTCTATGCTTGTGAGAACCTCTCTCCACTATAAAAAAATTCATGTTAAAAAGATCGGTTGTATAAACCTTGAATTCCCCTTATTGAAATGATGAAATCCTTGCATGGAGTGATGACATGGCTTCCTTGAAGCTCGTGGGGAGGAGAATGTAACACCCTCCTCCTACACTTACCCAAGTTCATCGTTCCACCATGGTAAATATGTGACGAAGAGTTACTATGATAGGATTCAACCTCCTGAGTACAATTAAGGAAGCAGAATTGATCTATCGTGTATCTCGCCATTACCAGGATTTACCGTATATCTTGCCATTACCAGTCAAGGGATTCCTAGGCCCAAACAACAAACATACATTACCAGGATTTACCACAATCCCTCCCTAGTCAAGGGATTACTTGGACTAAAAAATCATGGATGCCTCCAGATTTATTCACCAATAGCTTGAGGAATTTTCCCATCTCCACCCTCAAGCTTTACCGTGTATCCTGCCATTACTAGTCAAAGGATTCATAGGCCCTTGGGAATTTTCCTCAGACTACCTCATCTGATTCCAAAACCATCACGAAATCCAACTCTACCAAATGAAAGAACCCCATCACGCCATGGTTATCCGAAAATGGCAAGGCAAGGTTGAATCCATTGTCACACCTAGCAAAACCCATGCCAATGACAACAAGAGAACCAAATACACACAGGCATGCCAAAACTAACAAGGAAATCATACATGCAACTCGATACATGCAAGTAATCTTGTTGTAGTCACTTTATCCAAGTCTTCCTTGCTTGATATTTGCTTCCCTTTGCTTCCTTGTCCTTCCTTTTACCAATGCTAGAGTGCTCCAAGAATTATCTAAGTGTGCAAGAGAATTAGAGAGAAATAATAGAGAGAGAACTCCAAAATTGAACGGACAAAAGCTGTGAATAGATCCTCATAAGACTTTTTATTAATGAGGCCTCTATTTTCTTCAATTTTCCTCCATTTTCCTTCAATTTCCTCCTCGCATGCAACTTGTGACCTTTCACCTTCCTTTTCTCCTATTTTTATTTATTTCATAAATAAAATTCCAATTAATGCTTCTTTGCATTTTCAAAGTCTTTTCCATTGCCTTTGCTGATTTCCCTTACCCATAATAAACCAAATGAACACCCCACTAGGATGTTTTGCCTAACATTCAACTTTGAATACATGTCCGATGACATTGATCTTATTTTTCCTTTGTTAACTTTATTACTTGAAATTTTAACTCGGGGTTGTTAAAAACCCCTTCCCCTTAGGGGAACATCGTCCTCGGTGTTCAATGACACTTACAACCAACAAGACTGCTGAAAAGAAAAACATACTACCCATGGAGATTTATAACTTAGCTCGGTTCAATATTTACAATATCAACTTGCTGAAAAGCAAACCAACTTGACAAACACAACAACATGACACCCATACCACTTATTGGAGCTTTATAACACAACGCATTGAGGTATTTAAAATAACAACCATACATAAATATGTACATATACCAAAACTCATTTTCCTTCACTAACAAATAATTAAGGATACGTAGCCCGCATCTGATCAACCATCTCCCATGTAGCTTCATCATGACCACAGTTCTTCCACTGCACTTTAACTTGCTCGATTTCTCGTTTCGTGAGCATGAGCTGTATTTACTGCAAAATGCATTGAGGTTTTGCCAAGAATTCTCCTTCTAGCTCCACCTACAATATATACCAATAAATAACATGATCAACATCCTTCACATATATTTTAAGCAAAGAAACATAGAAAACATCATGGACTTTCACTGTCAGAGGCAATGCAAGTCTGTAGGCCACTGGTCCAATCCTCTTAAGGATCTCGAAAGGCCCGCAATACCGAGGTTCCAACTTTTCACATGACCCAATCCTCAAGGAGATATTCTTGGGCTTGATGTGAAAATACACATGTTCCCCAACCTCAAACTCCTTAAATTCCCTATATTGATTTGCATAACTCTTCTGTCTATCATGTGCTTCCTTTAGATTCTTCTCAATAATTTGCATTTACAGTTCCATATATGCTAACATGTATGATCCTATCAACACCCTATTCACTGGATCACTCCAACTGATAGGATAATTACAACTCCACCCATAAAGTGCCTCAAACAGACTCATCCTAAGTGACTCCTGATACCCATTATTGTAAGCAAACTCTACCAGTGGAAGATACTCTTCCCACTTTCGTTGTTGATGCATAACATACATTCCCAACATGCCCTCCAAATTCATATTGACCCTCTATTTCTATCCATATATTTGTGGATCATAAGTTGTACAGAAGGCCAACTCTATACCCAAACCAACAAATAACTCTTTCTAAAACCTGAAAGTGAACTTGGAATCTCTGTTTGACACAATATTCTTTAGAACACCATGCAACCTCACTATCTCCCTGATGAAGACCTATGCTACATCACTAGATTAATAAGTAGACTTAGCTGGAATGAAGTGTGCTACCTTTGTCCAGCTATCAACCACAACCATAATGGAATCATATTGTCTATATGTCCTCAACAAACCTGTAATGAAATCCATAGAAATTTCCTCCCATTTCCACTCTAGAATCAGAATCAGTTGTAGTAGCCCACCTGGATGCCTGCACTCTTATTTTACCTATTGAAAATCCAAACTAACCACAAAATATGCCACTTCCTTCTTCATATTTGGACAATAATAGGACTTTTTTTTCTTGTTTTCAATGTCTTATGATATCCCGAGTGACCTTAATATGGCTTAACATGAAATTCCCGTAAAATAAGCTTCTTGAGCTCACTGTTGTCTAACACATAGATCGTGTCCCTAAATTTGACCAAACCATCTGATGTGAGACGATAGTCCACAACATGATCACATGTACATGTTGTTGTAACCTCTTAATCTCCATATACATGTCATCCTATTGTCTTACTTCTAAGATCGGATCCTGTAAATATGTCCCATATGAGCTCATAATTTCTGTGTGATTTACCTGCACTCTTCTGCTAAGAGCATCTGCAATCCTGTCCTCCTTACCCTTGATGTACCTGATATCGAAGTCAAACTCACTGATCGTGGCCAACCATCTAGCTTTCATGGCATTCAGATTCAGTTGGTCAAATAAATATCTCAACCCACTATGACCACTCATCAATACAAACCTCTTGCCAAGAATATAGTGCCTCCACATCTTCAATGTGTGGATGATCGTTGCCAACTCAAGATCGTGTGTCACATAGTTTTGCTCATTCTCATTCAGTTGCCTTGAGTCGTAGCGTACTAATTGTCCCTCCTAGATCAGGACTCCACCAATTCCTCTATTGCAATCATATGTACACACCGCACTCTCTTTATCCAGATCTGAAATCTTGAGAACTGAAGCATTTTCCAACAACTACTTCAACTTCTCGAAACTTGTTGCATATTCCTTTGTCCATTAAAATTTGTTACCTTTCCTCTACAATGATGTAATAGGATAGGTCCTGATGAACTTCCTATAATAACATGTTAACCCCATGAATGATATGATCTCATCCACATTTCTAGGAGTTGCCCATTCCATGATAGATTTTATCTTTTCCAGATCCACTGTTATGCCTTCCTTGGAAACAACATGTCCCAAGTAATGTGCCTATGTATGAAAGAAAATGCATTCACTAAGCTTGGCATACAATTGATGCTCTCTTGGAATCTCAATACAACTGTTAAGTGTTCAACATGCTATTCCTCATTTGTAGAATATGTCAATATTTCACCAATGAATATAATAACAAAATTTTCCAAATAAGGACACAACACACTATTTATCAAACACATGAAAGTAGCTGGAACATTAGTTAGACCAAAAGGAACTACAACAAACTCATAATACCCATACCTGTTCTAGGAATCAATCTTGTAGATGTCCTCTTATTTAATGCATACCTTATGATACCTTGATCTCAAATCAATCTTCAAGAACACCGTTGATCCCTTAACTAATCAAAAAATTCATCAATCCTCGACAACAGATACATGTTCTTGATGGTCACCTGGTTCAACTTCCTGTAATCGATGCAGAACCTGAGAGTACCATCATTCTTCTTCACAAATAACACTGGTGCACCCCATGACGATACACTTAGCCTAATGTATCTCTCGTCAAACATTTCCTTCAACTTCAACTTCAGTTCCACTATCTTTGGAGTGCTCATCTTGTAAGGAGCCTTTTATGCTGGTGTTTCTCCTAATACCAACTCAATAAAAAATTCCACTTCCCTGTGAGGCGACAACTCTAAAATATTTGCTCGGAATACATCCTGAAATTGTTGCAAGATAGGGTACATCATCAAAAATTTTGCATCCTCGTCATCCTTACCTTTATCACTGGAAATATGCGCTACAAATAACACACACCCTTTCCTTCGACTACGCTTTGTCTGCATAGTTGTAACCATTCTAACTGATGTAGCCTTCCTCTTACCCTGGAGGATTCTTTGTTCTCCATTTTCATCCAAGCACTCAATATCCTTGTCATAACATTATACTTTAGTCCTATGAAGATACAACCAATCCATACCCAAAATCATACTGTATGATCCCAATGGAAGTACATCCAGATGCACTGATGTATGCATACCATTCAACTCAAATGCACAAGCTCATACTCAATGGCGAACTCTCTTCTTAGTACCTGTATCCAATTGCACTAACCAAGACTATGCATGCACTTCCTTTCTCAAACCACACTTATCCACCAGGTTAGGGTAAACATAACTATAATTAGATCTAGGTTCAAACAAAATAGAAACAACTTTATCACAAAGCTTACCGTCTATCTCAATAATAGATTCATGGTGATCTCCTGCCTTTTATCCAATGTTGCATAGATGCGAGGAATGCTCTGGCCAACTTTCACAACTGTTAGCGCTTCCTATGCACTGTAGATCTGAGGCCTACCACCCTAATACAAAGAGAAATATTTCTTGAAATGCTCCTTGCCATATATCCAACATTGTAACTGTCCCTTATCCTCACCTTTATTCTTCCCCCCCCCCCCCCCCCCCAAGTTGTGACCCATGTCCCTTTCCAACGACATTGAACATTTTGTAAGGAAAAAGATTCTCTATCTCACCTGCATCCCGAGGTCTTGTTCACTTTAGTGTCCATTTTCCTTTAGTCTTGTCTTTCCCTTTCCAACCTTGTTGAGACTCTATCTTACGCTTCGATTTCTCATAACAATTATTCAATTTTCCAATTGCTTCCTCAAGTGACTGAAGGTCATGATACTGAATCTGATCTTTAAATTCTAATGGTAATCCACTGATAAATCCTTGAATGGCCTTATCATCCTTAAGATACAGTACTTACCTCAACAACTCCAAGGACTTTGTCGTATACTTCTCATTTGTCACTGATCCCATCTTTAGCTCATAGAACTCCTTAGATTTACTATCGTAGTACCTCTTTGAAAAGTACTTCTTCCTAAAAAGTATCTTGAACTCATGCCAACTCAACTCCTCTGTCCCGAGGTCTCTAACCTGCTTCACATCTTCCCACTACATTTTTGCTTTCCCTTTGAGGCTGAAAACAACTATCTTATCTTTCATTTTTTCTGTGTAGTCATGCAACTCAAAGGACTTCTTCATCCCAAGCAACCATGCCTATCCATCCTCTGTCTTCTTCAAATCTCCATCAAATGTAGGTGGCTTGTATTTCTTGAACTCATCCAACAAATATTCAATGTCATTCCTCCTATAAGGATGATAGCGATGATGACCATGGTACTTGTCCGAAGCAAAACTAGAATAAAGCCCATGTCCACTGCCCCTCCTATTAGGTGTATCCAAGAATATTCCATCCTTGACGGTATTGTCCCTATTCGACCTGTACCCATCATGATATCTGCTACCATATGCTCCATTATTTCTTTCCTCTTATCCATGACTAATCCTAAGCAATCCCTGTCTCTGCAGGTCTGACAAACTTTGAAGGATAACTGCATTGACTTCTGCTTGTTTCTCTTGTGCCTTGGCAAATTTCTCTTATGACTAAATGACTTTGTCATTATATGCTTTGTAACTTCTTATTTCTACCTTCAATATCCTCAAAGTATTTGCTATGTGAGGGGAGTACTCATCACTATGTTGCTCATTTGATCTGTAGGGGGAGTCTTCTGAACTATAATCCACCATTTTGCTAATCATCTTTGATCCTCTTCTTCCAACAAGTATATCATGTCAGATAACCAAACATAAACATAACCAACATACCTCAGTATAGTTTAGGGGAAGGTATCCCGTCTGCAAGATCAACTAGATTAGCACGATACATGTATAATCATAATAATAACAATATATAGACATCATGCGTGATAATATCAACTGCATACCATGGCCTCGTGCATGAAAACCATGCCCATAAAGATGCATAACAACATATAACCACTGACATGCATAAAAAATACATATACAACTAACATGCATTAATGAAAAACTCATCCCAAAAACAACATCATCAACTTCTACATGACAACACAACTATAACAATGACTATCACCAAGCATACATAACAAACACATATACAAATTTCATGCATGCATGGCAAACACATTCTGCCCATCCAGTTCAATGCTTGAACCATGATCTAATACCACTTTATGGTATCATATATTACCCAAAGAGAGTGCAACCTACTTTGATACCACTCTTTAACACCCTCCTCCCACACTTACTCAAGGTCACCGATCCACCAAGGTAAATATGTGATGAAGAGTTACTATGATATGATTCAACCTCCTAAGTACAGTTAAGGAAGTGGAATCGAATGAATAAAACCATACTAACCACCCTTAGGAACTACAGGACCCATAGGATCTAAACAACCACTCCAGGTGCCTAACCCCGGAGTTAACTTGACTTTTTAATGATCTTGATTCCTAGTCGCTCCCATGACAAGGCGAGTTAGCAGCTGTAACCCTCCAGTCACTCCCATAAGCCTGTTTCACAAAGACTGTAGACTAAATTACTCAATTTTGTGCCACCAACCTCGAGATTTGAGCCACGCTTTTAGGGCTAAGATCTAGACCTCTACTCAGAATTTGATGACACCCTAAAAAATGATAAATTACACAAAGAAAAAGCCTCTAAATCAAAACTTGATCAAGGACTTAACCTGACCCATCTTAACCATGACAAATATTTCGTCAAACATATCATGAACATGTAATCTACAAGTCATAATTACATAATTGAACATAGGTGTCTCATAATTATCTGAGAATCATCAAGAAGGTATGATGCCCTTCTCACAGTAGTTGCAATATCGTCTATTAGGTCATGGATTCATTAACCATTCATTTACTAATCAAAACATGATGAGAGCCATATTAAAGTCTTTCATAAAACCATTCTTATAACCAACATATAGCCAAAATAATAAAAATGATAGAAAAACCATTAAATCCACATAATAATAAGTACAAATACTCATGAAATATAAGGGAAACAAAGCTCCTATTAGCATATGAAAAATCCAACCAAGTCAGGGACTTCCACGTAGCACCCAACCATAGATTGGTTTGAACCAAATCTTTCTTTCAACCAATCACCCTTGTGCCATATTCCAAGCATGAATGTGGGACTCACAACAAAAAAAACCAGGGATTCCTCAAGCTTTATCGCATATCCCACCATTATAGGTCAAGGGATTTCTATTCCCGAAAACCTCATCTATACAACCAGGCTTTACCATGTATCCCGCCATTACCAGTCAAGGGATTCTTGGGCCCAAAAAATAAACATACACTACCAGGCTTTACTGCAATCTTTCCATTACCAATCAAGGGATTACTAGGCCAAAACAAGCATGGATGCCTCTGGATTTCTTCACCAATACCTTGAGTAATTTTTTGTCTCCACGCTCAGGCTTTACCATCTATCTCGACATTACCGGTCAATGGATTCCTATGCCCTTGGGAATTTTCATGAGACCACCTCACCCCGTTCCAAAACCATATGTTAATCCAGATCAACCAATTGAAAGAACCCCATCACACCATGACTATCCAGAAATGGAAAGGCAAGGCTGAAACCACTGTTACGCCTAGAAAAACCCATGCCAATGACAACAAGAGAACAAAATAAACACATGCATGTACCATGCATGCCAAAACTAGCAAGGAAATCATACATGCAACTCAATACCTGCAACTAATCCCATTGTAGCTGCTTGATCCAACTCTTCCTTGCTTGATATTTGCTTCCTTTTCCTTCCTTTGCCTTCCTTTTTCTAATGCTAGAGTGCTCCAAGAATTCTCTAAGTGTTCAAGAGTATGATAGATAAAGAATAGAGAGAGAGCTCCAAGGATGAATTGACAAAAGGGTAAACTTACAAAAGCTATGAACTGATCCTCACAAGCCTTTTAATTAATGAGGCCTCTATTTTCCTCAATTTTCCTCCATTTTCCTTCAATTTCCTCCTCACTTGCAACCTGTGACCTTTCACCTTCCTTTTCCCCTATTTTTCTTTATTTCATAAATAAAATGCCAATTAATGCCTCTTTTCCTTTTAAAAGCCTTGTCCATTGCCTTTGCCAATTTCCCTTAGACATAATAAACCAAATTAACATCCCACTAGGATTTTTTTCCCAAAATTCAGTTTGGAATACATGTCCCATGACCTTGGTCTTATTTTTCCTTTATTATGCTTTAGCAAAAGTGTTACAAAAGGGCATATCTTACTCATTTACCATGAAGGGAGGGGAGCATAGCTCCTTTGTCCTTGCCGCATTAGTTCCCCCTTTTTTATTTATTTTTATTTAACTCCCAAAATTTCTAACGAGCTTGCTTTGGCATTGTTATACCTCAATTCATGGAAGTTGCTTCTTGGGAATGCTATTATACACTGATTTTCTTCTTCATTCTAGTTAGAATAGAGAGATCATTTTGATCTTTTAGATTAGGGTTGATCACTTCCTTATAACATCTTAATTTTTTTTACCCTCTAATTCTTTATTGCTTCACAATTTACCCTATCCTTGTTTTGTAGAATGATCTCTTCCTTTTTTCTGCAATGATTTAGCCAAGACTAGGCATCTTTATGTCATACCCATTTGAGTCAAGGTGGTTTTGGTTGGAGTTTGAAATGATCTCGGGGAACCTCTTTTCTTTGGTGTTGTTTAACTTGTTCTTGTACATAATATATGTGGTCATAGTCATGCTCTCGATGGGGGAAATTGCTTGCTTTTATGAGGAGGATAGGATAGGATGCCTTTAACTTTGAGATTATAAGTTACGAAATTATTTTTGATTTTTCTCTATCTTTCTCCATGATTCCCTAATGATAATATATCCCAAAACGTCACATCCATATAAAATAAAATGAGTGACAAGAGTCTCAACAAATATTTTCTTCTAATCTCATATCCAAAGGTTCATTGATTTATAATTGTTTTCTAGTGCATAACAAGTTTTTCACCCTCTGCTTTTCTATTTCTCAATGTTATAATTCTATTTGAGTTTGTGATGAATAACAATTATGAGGTATGTGTATGAAGAAACTTCCTCCAAATTACTATTGTAATATAAGAAAGCTCTATAAAAATCATCCTTTTATATTTAATTATTGTAACTTTCATTATGTCAATAATAAATAAATAAGATCTTTCAAAACAATTCAACTATAAAAGCTATAAGAAAACAACAACAAAACATAATATAAATAAAATACTATGATCATTCAATATCAAATGTGATAATTGCAAAATAAATAATATTTTTAGCTATTAAATAAATGAATATATAATCATGTTCTCCTCAATTTCTAAAAATACAATTTATATATATTTTATTAATTCTAAATCAAATTATATAAACATAATATATTTAGTTTAAACATATATTATTTGAAAATAACAATGTGCATAAATATGTATGGATTTAAATTAAAATAAACTTGAAAATAATTATACATCGGATTTAAATATGAGAGGTACATGGTATTCCATTGATGGTATATGTTGTTAAGTGTATTTGAAAGCCACAATTTCCTTATTGATGTTACTTTTCATTATTTGAATGGGTTTAATGGTTAATGTATAAATTTTTTCAAATCTAAAGGAAAATAGAACATGTATGCATGTGTAAATTTAAGTAGTCAAAATGATCAAGGAAAATAAGCTAAATAATAATTAGAAAACTATGTGTATGTACGAAAATTAGTCATTGCTAAAGCTAATGTTTATCTCTTAGGAAACCCATATCAAACCAACAAAAGAAATTTCCTTGCATACATTTAAGAACTATAGGGAAAAGGAAAGGATTACTTAAATGGTCTGGATTTATGCAGGAACGCAACAGAATAAACATATAACTATAAATACAAAGATGCAATAGAAATAACACTTCATTTCATTAATATCAAAAAACTGAAATTTGCTTACAGACAGAATATAAATAAACTAGCCATTGTGTGAAGTGGCTCTCTACGAAGAGATGTGACAGTATAAACCTTATTTGAGTTACAATGAGGCTGAGGCCTACTTATTATTTATAAACAATGAAAACCTAAATATCCAAAACCCCAACCCTAGGAGATGAAGCGCTAGAAACTGGGCTGTTTGGGTAAATTGGTGTTTCAACTTCTGAGAATAACTTTGTCTGATCTCATGTTTGGCCTCGAGCCATACTGTCCCTCATAATATCTGTCAAAGAGCCTACAAATTTGGAATGGGCAACATCGGTCCATGGACCCATGTTGCCCTCCGTTTTCCCAAAAAACGTCGTTTAGGGCCTCAAAATGGCTCAGGAAGTTTAGGACCCGAAAAACTGCTAAAAATAGTAAACTGTGCCGAAACTGAAAAACTGAAATAGACAATGGTGGAGCCCCAAGTGGAATAGGCGGGTGACCACCAATATCCACCTGGATCATTCCTCCCCCTTAGGAAGCAATGGTCCCCATTGCGTTAAGTTCCTCCATGAGATGAGGAAATTTCTGCTGAACTTGGTCCCTGGTGAACCACTTTCCTTGGTGCAGGAGTTGGCCAGCTTTGACAACCCGATACATTTGGATATTCTGTTGGCAAGTGTTCTTGATTTGCATGTCCATGATACAATCTGTGGTGGCTTGTTCCATGCATTATGGGTTTAACTCTGTTGGTGTGAGTTGTTCTGCAATTTCAGAGGTGTCCATTAGAGGTGGGAAGTAAGGACGAAGGTAGTCCACATTGAATACCGGGTGCAGACCAAGGAATGGTGGAATACTGAGCTCAAAGGTATTGTTCCCTACAGCCTTGGTGATGTTTTATGACCTGTATCAGAGCGGGCAAAGCTTGCGGTGGGGTCCAGTGAGGTGCTCCTTCTGCAAATGTAGCCACACTTTGTCGCTCACCTGGAAGTTGTGTGGCACCTAATGTTGATCATGGCGTTGCTTGTACTTAGCATTAGCTCTGTCCAATATGTCATGAAATTGTTGGCGGATGTGTTGAATGCACTCGATGAAGCTATTTGCTTTGTCAACTTCTAGCTGGACATGAGCCGAATCGGCCTGAGTAGCCACAAATGGCATGGCTACGTCAATGGAACATAGTGGCTGGAATCCCAAGCCCACTTGAAAGGGGCTGTGGCCGATTGAGCTATGGAGATCCCAGTTATAACTGTGTTGTACATAGGGAAGGCTCTCGTCCCATGTGCGTGGATGCTTGGAATTGTACATGCGTAGAATGTGTATAATAATTCTGTTGATGACCTCTGTCTGGCCGTCTGTTTGGGGATGAAATTTGTGAACTTGGTGAGCTTGGTGTCCAAAATTGACCAGAGGCTGTAGCAAAATGTGATAAGGAACCTGCTATCCCAATTTGATATGATTGACTATGGGATCCCAAAGTGCACCCATACTCGTTCAAAGAATAATTTAGCAGTGGCTTCTGCTGTGATATTCTTCTTGTAGGCTGCCATAATGGTCATCTTCGAGAATCTGTCGATGACCACGAAAACACAGTCATTTCCATTCTTAGTAGAAGGCAGGCCCGATATGTAATCCATGGATATGGATTCCCAAGGTCGACTAAGGGTAGGTAGCAGAGTATATAGGCCTTGCTTCTTGATAGTCGGTTTGGCAATGGCACAAGCAGTGCAGGATCTGATGTGATTCCCGACATCCTTTCGAAGGTTCGAACAATAGAAATACTTCTGCAGTACTGCTACTGTTTTCTCGACCCAAAAATGCCCAATGACTCGACTGTAGTGTGCTTCTCATATCATCTTGGCATGCTCGCTTGAGGAACACAAAAGTGTCCCAGGTGACATAAAAGTGCATCTTGGAGGTGAAATTTTGGAACTTGCGTACCCCCCAAGAGTGCCTTGTAAGTGTGGCCGAATTTTGGGTCGCTCTCGTAGAGAAGCAGCCAATTAGAAGTCCTGTGCCCACAAGAGTTGAGAATGGTGGTGAGCGCCACGATCGATGGTCGGCTGAGGCAGTCTGCAAAATTATTGGTGCTACCCTTCTTGTACTTGATGCTCGAATGAAGCTACATTGGAATATGTGGACCACTTGATGGCAATCGTGCCAGCTTCCCTTGTGTCTGTATGAACTACGGGGCCGGTGGTCTATGTGGATGATTGTTTAGTCCCCCAATGTAATGCTTCCATTGTCGACAAATCTTGCACAATGGAGACCATTTCTTTGTCATAGGTGGGATACTTGCGAACTATCTTAGACAATGTCTCGCTATGATATGCCATTGGATGTCCCTGTTGAGTAAGAACTGCCCCAATAGCATAGTCAGAGGCATCTGTCTCAATCTCAAATGGCTGCTACAAGTCTGGTAAGGTGAGCACTGGGGCAGAACAGAGGTGATTTTTCAATTCTGTGAACGCCTTCTATTGAGGTTCCAACCAAAATAATTTTGCTCTCGCTCCTCCTTTGGTGACTTGACTCAAGGGCCAAGTGATATGAGAGAATCCCAACACGAATATACGGTAGAAATTAGCAAGACCCAGAAAGTTGCGAAGCTCTGTTATAGTAGTCGGGGCTGGCCAATCCCGAATGACTTGGATCTTGGCTGGATCCACATGCACCCCCCTTTCATCAATAATGTATCCCAGATATTGAACCTGGGTCATGCCAAACGTGCACTTCTCCAAATTGGCACACAACTTATGTTGCCGCAGTGTTTGGAGGACTTGTCGGATGTGGTGAAGGTGCTCTTCCCAAGTCTGGCTGAAGATCAGAATATCATCCAAGTACACCACTACAAATGAGTTGGTGAATGGCCGCAAGATGTCATCCATCATCCTCATGAAGGTGGCGAGAGAATTCGTCAACCCAAAAGGCATGACCAGCCATTTGAAAAGGTCTTCCTTGGCTTTGAAGGTAGTCTTCCACACATTGGAGGGTTCAATTGGTACCTGGTGATACCCAGACTTCAGGTCGATCTTGTTGAAATATTTTGCACCTTTGAGTTGGTCTAGAAGGTCATCAATTCATGGGATCGAATTACTATTCGGTGTTGATCTTGTTGGTAGCAGTAGTGTCTCTGAAGTCTCTGTCCCCTCTTCATTCTGTACCAACATGATCGGGCTCCCACAGGGCAATGAACTCGGTTTTATGTGACATTTCTGCAATAGCTTCTGAATCTGCCTCTTGATTTCATCGTTCTCCAGAATAGAGTGCCGATAGATTAGTCCATTGGGTAGCAGCGCACTTGGGGTCAGATCAATGGGTCGCTTGACCTGACAATGTAGATTCACCCTTGTGGGTGAGGTGAAGATGTCCCTGTACTCCTCCACAACCTTGTCCATTTATTGTTTTCGTGCAGAGGAGCCTTGTCTGGAGGTCATGGCCACAATATTCTTCTTGCCCTAGGGGCGGATCATTAGGAAAAAAAAATTCCTCTTTTTGGAAATGATCTTACTACATTTTTTTGTAGTAACCAAAGATATAGCAATAGGTAGTGGTACATCTGGTATCCTGTACAATTTATTTCCCAAAGTAATAATAACAGTGTGAGGTCAGGAATCATACACATCATGTCTCTTCCACAAGTATGGTTGGCCTAATAACACATCACAAACATCAAGAGGAACAATGTCACATAATACCTCATCCGTGAAGGGCTTGATGCTATAGGGAAGGCGACCTGCTGGCGGCTAACGCGGGGAGATCTCGTCCTTGGTGAAGCCACCGTTGGTGTATGGATGTGGAACGGCTATAGTCGGCGCAAGCCCAACTAAGCTTCCATGGCAATCCTAACTGGGAAATGAGGTTCTTTTGGCTCCCATTGTCGACAATGACATGTGAGGCCTTCCACATGCGGGAGTGGAAAGACAATTCCTCCTCCTCCCGGATCTGAGTTCCTCCTTACGGATCTTGGTAGCAGCGTAGTGGGTGTAAAGGGTGGCATAATGCCATTTCCCTTTGTCATTCCCTTGTGGATTGGATTCAAGTAAGACGCTGTCCCCGCTCAAAGCCTCATCTCGGCCACCGGCGGCGCGGCGACACTCACTTGTGTTGTGAGTGGAGCTCTTAGGGAACTCACACCACTTTCCCGTGTCCTTCTTTGGCTTTGCGGTGTTGTTATTTGCTTATGGCTTCGACAGGTTGTCTTGAGTCACCATGCCTTGGCTCTGTCCTTTATTCTGTGGTTTGGGAGCACCTTTCCCTTGCTTTTGATTCACAGATCCAAAGTCTTGCTTCTTCTGTTTGAATTTCTGCTCAATCTTGGCAACATACCGGTATGCTGTACTAAGTGAGGAGATGTCGAGGAACTCCACTTCCTCCTGAATATATCTGTGCTGACAACTGCGATACTTTAGCATCAAATGTTTCTCTAAATATTTGATACCCAACTTTGTGCGCAGGGTATGGAACAGATTCATCAGCTCATGCACATCTTAATCCCTTTGTTGTCGTAGCGTGGTCCATTGTATGTACTTGTCCTTATAGCTCCCCACGGGATAATACTGTTCCTTGATGGCATCTCGGAAAGAATTCCAAGTGGGTACGGCTGAGAATAGAGAGGCTTCTGTCTCGTCCTTTTTCTCACAGCGGGTTTCCCACCAGTCCTTGACATGGGGGGCAGCTTTGAGGAGTGAAAAAATAATCTTCTCCCAGTCGGAAAAGTCATGAACCGAGAAATATCTTTCCAATAGATTCAACCATCTATCTACAGCATCTGCATCTATTTTACCCTCAAATATGGGAATGTCAAAATTTACTTGTACCTTAAAAGGAGTCGCACCTCTAGAGTGGCTGTTGGATGCAGATGCGCCATCGGTGGGCAGCCGTTGAAGGATCTGGGCAAAGTTATCTGTCATCGCGTTCCTTTGTTTTTCGAGGGCCTCCTCGAGCAATATTTTGATAGGATCTCCTGCTCCCTCATCTTTCTTTTCGTCCCCCATGGGCGTCCGTCGGGGTTTGCGAGGCTGATCTTGCAAAGGTTCCACCAGATCGAGCCCTAACTCCTTATATCCCGACCTCGTTTGGGACATGCAAAGAAGGATCGAGAAAAAGCAGACCGCTCTGATACCACTGATCTGGATTTATGCAGGAATGAAATAGAATAAACATATAACCATAAATACAAAGATGCAGCAGAAATAACACTTCATTTCATTAATATCAAAGAACTGAAATTTGCTTACAGACAGAATAGAAATAAACTAGCTAGGGCGCTGGTAGCTATCTCTGAGAAGAGATGTGGTGGCTATCGACTTCTTAAATGAGTTACAATGAGGCTCGAGGGCCTTCTTATTATTTAGAAACAATGGAAAACCATAAACATCCAAAACCCTAACCCTAGGAGATGAAGCGCCAAAACTATGGGCCCCGTTTGGGTAAATTGGTGTTTCAACTTCCCGGGGACGTAACTTTGGCATACGATCTCCGTTTGACGCGAACCATACCTCGTTAGAAAGATCTATCCGAGGAATACAAATTTTGAGTGAGCAACATCGGTCCATGAATGGACCCATGTTGCTCTTGGTTTTCCCAAAAAACATCGTTTAGGGCCTCAAAACGGCTCCGGAAGTGCAGGACCCGAAAAACTACTAAAACTAGTAAGTTGTGCCGAAACTGAAAAACTGAAAGAGACAATGGTGGGGCCCCAAGTGGAATAGGCGGGTGACCACCAATATCCACCTGGATCATTAAATGATATGCTATAGAGAAGGATGATTCCTTTCATGGTGTTGTAAAGGCTAAGAGGGAAGAGTTGTGGCTTACTGAAGGTAGATTGTTATGCTTTGAGAAATTTTTTTTTTTTCACAGAGTCGGTTGCTGGGTTAATATTCAAAAAAAGACAGGTGAAGCTCCAGAATTACAAGGAGGTATTGGCAGGAGGAAAGCCAAATGTCGATGTTTTTAGTATCAATTACTTTTTTACATCTGGCTAGATTTACAATGAAAAAGAAAGCAGTGGTGTAGATTCTAACGAACTGGAGTAATAAAAGACGAACTTTGAATTTCATAATTGAAATTTAAATGAATGATGAAATTGCCGCCCGTAGAGGTCTTCATCCGTTTCATAAGGTTGCGTTGTGCCAAGCGAGACTGATCATCGTGACAGGGAGCAGGTAAGTTGGACAGGGGCGCTGAAGTCAGAGGCGCAATAAGAACAAAAATAGAAGGGTTGTGACACGCATAGACTTGGTGCTTTGAACAGGGATCGATGAAGTGAAAGATGACAGTGATCAAAGGATGAGTGAGTGCGCTCGATGGATCAAGGGAAAACCCATACATAAGAGGGTGCGCAGAAATTAAAGGACCGTCATAGAGAGAGAGAGATTTTGAGAGTGCAAAGTTTATATCTGTGGGCATCGTACTCAAGGGACAAGTAATTGTAGTTTGTGACTTTGCAGAGGGTCTGAGCATGGGTTTTCGGAGACTAGGAGCAAAGATTTGCTGTGGGTAGAAATTACAGAGAAGAAGAAGTCTGTTCATGGCAAGAAGAAGAGCTGATCTGCACCGTTACACCGGAGGTTTCCAACAGAATGTGAACAAGCTCTGTTAGCCCTTTTATCAGCTTCTTTGTTGAGGGTTCGAAGTACATGATAAAAGAGATTTCCTTTCATCTGCTGATCAATGGTTTGGCAACGCCCTATGATTTGCTGAAGAATCAAGTTGGGGGCTTTTCTGTTGCATATCATCAAATTAATAACAATGGCTAAATCTCCAATGATAACAGCTGTGTTGATGCCGAGTTTCTGAAGCTGAAGTAGGCCTTGGTAGAGAGCTAAGGCTTCTGCTCTGTTATTGGATAAAGTTCCCAGGCCCCATTCGTAATCCATTAGAACATCACCATTGCCATTGCAGATGAGCCCTCCAGCCCCAGCCATTCCTGGGTTGGACTTGGAGGCACCATCAAAGAAGAGATAATGTGTTTTGCAATTTCCTAGCCATCGTGCAAATTCCTCTTCTTTCATCCTGAGTTTCCAGCTGTACCTGGAGTTGTTTCTGCAACTGGGATTGCTTCCGTTTTGGGCTATATTGTTTCTATCTAGAAGATACCCTATGTAATTCCTTTCTTCTACATGGAGGTCCAGCGTGTTCAAATGTCCTTGACATTTCGTGGATAGGGCTTCCAAATTGAGACTCTAGGATTTGTTGTAGAGCTTTTCGACGCTGGTTTCTTTTCCTTTGAAGATTATGCGATTTCTTGCCAACCAGATGTTCCATAGAAGAGTGCAGGGCAGGGCATTCCAAACCCTTCGAGCAATGTTGTTCTTTTTTTTCCTCCACAGGTAGCTTTTTTTCCATATGTGCAATGCTTCAAAAATGCTTGTGCTAGGCTCCCAAGGGAGATCTTGGCTTTGAAATGCTTCCTTCCAGCAAGCAATAGCAAAAGGGAATTCTATGAAGAGATGTTGGCTTGTCTCTTCATCAGATTGACAGTTTGGACAGCGAGAAGGCCCAATTATTCCTTGCTTTCTAAGGTTCTCAGAGGTGAGAACTTTCCCTCTTAGAAGGATCCAAAGAAATTTTTTTATTTTTGGCAGAGATTCTGCCTTCCAAACCAATCTCCACTGCGCCCAAATAGACATGGGGAAAACATAGTTGCAGATCTGATGGTAGGCAGCCTTTATGGTATAATCAGTACCTGAAGGATCCCATCGAAAGTCATCAGCAGCGAAGCGATTGGAAGGAGCTATACCATGGAGATGGGTTTGCAGATTGTTGAGGCTGGTTTCTATGTCTGCCGGTATGCAGGGGAAGGACCAACCTTTCCAGATATGAGTGTGGGCATCCCAATAAGAGATATGGTCCAGAGTTTGAATTCCTGTGCTGTGAAAAAAGTTTAGAATCTGTTGCGTTCCAGGCCATCGATTTATGGGCTGTTGCCCCATTATTTTATCATCCCCAATCCTAATATGGCTGCCACCTTTGGGCACATTGGAGGTATTTTTTTCAAGAAAAGGAATGGCTTTCTTACACATCCTCCAGATTTTAGAGCACGTTCTATTAGGGAGTTCAAGGTCCAAAAGCTGATGCCTTGGGAAGCCGAGGTATTTTTTTTCTAGGACTGTCTTCCACCAGGCGTTCTTGCCAGTAATGAGTCTCCAAACAAGTTTGCCAGCAAAGGCAAGGTTTAGAAGTTTAGGAGATTTGATTCCTAGCCCTCCTTTCTCATGCGGTTGAGTGACCTGCTTCCAGCTTACCAAGTTATATATATATATTTTTTTTTTCATCCATTTTATTATGAAAACTGGCAGGGGCTTGCAGGAGCGTAAAACAATACAAGGGCAGAGAAGAGAGACCTGCTTTAAGAAGGATGAGGCGCCCTGCTGGATTAAGCCAAGAGGTGCCCCATTGTTGTATCTTCCTTTTCATCTTGTCAATAATAACTTCCCAGGCAGCAGCTTTCAGGTTGCCAGCACTCACTGGCATGCCCAGATAAGTAAAATGCTCCCAATCCAGCTTACATGGAACTCCAAAAATATTAGCAATTCTATGAATAATTTGTGCCGAAGCGTTCCAACCATATATACAGCTCTTGTGGTAATTTATCAAACCTCCGAAATAGCTCATGAATTGATCTAGTAGAGCTTTGAAGCGGCTAGCTATGATATTTGATGCTCCCCCCATTAGAAGAGTATCATCAGCAAACTGGGAATGGTTGATGTTCTTGACTCCATTATCAAATTTAATTCCGGTGATGAGGCCCATGCGACGGTTGAAATCCAGTGCTCTGCTGAAGGATTCAGCCATCAGAATAAATAGATAGGGGGACAGAGGACAACCTTGTCTAAGTCCTCGAGAAGATTGGAAGGAAGGTCCAGGTCTACCATTGATAAGAGGGGAGATCCATGGGCCAGTAATGCAGACTTTAATAAGATTGATGAAGGTTGTGGCAAATCCCATTTTTTCTAGAACAGCAAATAGGAAGAAGTGCCGGACAAGGTCAAAAGCATTGGCTAAGTCTAGCTTTAAGATGAAGCCTTTCTCATTTCTTGCTTGACTGGAGTGTATAGCCTCTTGGACAAGAAGGATGGAGTTCGAGATTTGTCTATTGGCCAAAAAACCCCCTTGATTTTCAGAAATGAGAGAAGGGAGGAGAGGTTTAAGACGTGCAGCCAAAATTTTTGTCAGGATTTTGTAAGATGAATTACACAACGATATGGGTCGAAAACGAGAAAAGGACAAGGGTCGATTTTCTTTAGGAATGAGGGCAATATGGGTGGCATTGGTAAATCCTCCTATTTTGAAGTTGCATTAAGTCCATCTTAACATCTTGACAAGGTCTTTTTTAATTGTTCCCCAGTAAGTTCTGTAGAAACAGATTGGAAAGCCATCTGGACTTGGGGCTTTATCTGGCTGAAGCGTCCAAATGGCACTTTGTATTTCTTCTTCAGTGATTTCTTTAGTCAAATCTGCATTGATTTCCTCACTAATTCCTCTGGGCATGTGCTGTAGGAGATTGGAGTAATCCTCTGTTTCCTTTGTTTCTGTTAATAGAGAGTGGTAGTATGCTGAAGCTGTTTGTTTGATGGCTGCTTGGGTTTTTTGAGGGAGGCCTTCCTCATCATTGATCATGGTAACATTATTTTTTAATTTCCTGACAGTTGCTTGCTTATGGAAGAAAGCAGAGTTTTTATCTCCTCCATGAAGCCAAAGCAGCCTTGACTTTAATCTCCATTTCTGCTCTTCTTCTCTATTGGCACACTACAGCTGATAATATAAATCACTTTCAAGTGCTTTATCCTCTTGGGAGAGCCCATTCTCCTCTATTTTTCTGTGATTTTCTTTCAATTTTTTTTTTTATATCAGCTTTGGTATTTTCTGGTTCTTTATAATTCTGCTTCACCCATTCCTTCAAGGCATATTTTGTATTTTTCAATTTACTTTCCCAAATGAATCCCGGTGATCCTTCTACGTGATGCTGCCAAGCTTCTTTAACTAGATCCACAGTTGGATTGTTGCGCCATAGAGAGCTATATTTAAAAGGCAGCGGCCCCAAGGGGCAGTGAGTCTCAAGGAAAATGCTGGTGGGGTAATGATCGGAAGCTAGATAAGGAAGGATTTCAGCATAAGCTGTGGAGAACTCGGAGAGGAGACTGGTGTTTATCAGAATTCTGTCAAGCCGCTCCATTATGTTATCCTTGCCCAATTTGCGGTTATTCCAAGTATACCTCCGTTTTTTTGGGATGATATCAACTAGGTCATGTTCTTGCATGATGTTCTCCAGCTTTGCTCTATAAGGATAAGATGTAAAGATACCTCCTCTTTTCTCATTGGAGTGTAATATAAGGTTGAGATCTCCCCCAAGGATGATATTGCTGTTGTTTTCAGCTTGGATGTCTTCTTGTAGAGTGGCCCAACACTGCTCTTTGTCTCTAAAATGGTTCGGTGAATAAATATTATAGATGACTATTTGTTTGTGCTCTGCTTGCTTTTCTAATGTGACTTTAACCCAAAATTGACTGATAGTGTTGGATGTGCATGTCCAAAATTTTTTGTTCCAGATAGTGGTAATTCCACCGGAAGCTTCTCTTGCTTCACAAATATGTCCATCATAATGTCTGAGTTGATCTATAGTTCCTTTTATCTCTTGCAGTCTTTGTTTTGTCTCCTGAATCATTAATATTCCTGGCTTCTCATGATCTATAAGATCCTTCAGGGCAGCAGTTTTTGAGGGGTGCCCCAGACCCCTACAATTCCATGATATAACTTTTATCATTGAGTATGTGGGGTTCGGAGGGATGCTCATCCCCCTTTCTCCTTTTGTGCTGTTTCTTTGCTATTTTGACTCAATATATAGGTTTCTATGGGATTTTGTGTTCCCATAGCAATATCTTTTTGGGCATTTTCATCTATTTACTGTTTGCTAGTCTTTCTGCCAGGCCCTTTTTTTTTAGATTTTGAATTAACCCCATGCTCTTTCGAGGAGCTCCTGGTTGATCGGGAAAGGAGGGGGTTAAGGGAGTGGGAAGGGGAGGATTGAGAAAGGGAAAAAATGATGGGGGGGTCGTTTTCAAGGGAAATCGGTGGATCATTTTCAGGAAGAGAGAGGGCGTTAAAGGGGTTTAGGGAGTTCAAAGGAGGGTCAGAGGGTGGGCCCGGATTGGTAGGGCCTTGGGTAGAAGAGGAGGGAGTAGTAGCTGAGGGAGAGGTCTTGGGAGGATCAGAAGAGGGGGGTGGTTTGGAAGGTGTAGCTTTGGGAGGAGCAGCTTCAGGATTTGCTTTCAGGCCAGCTGCAGTCTTCTTCTTTTTTACGATTTGCCATTGTTCTTCTTATTGAGTAGGTTCAACATTAACTAATTTAGA
This sequence comes from Pinus albicaulis, assembly GCA_034641835.2. Taxonomy (NCBI): domain Eukaryota; kingdom Viridiplantae; phylum Streptophyta; class Pinopsida; order Pinales; family Pinaceae; genus Pinus; species Pinus albicaulis. The sequence continues at coordinate 936,494,530 of CM076583.1, read as the reverse complement.
GCATCGATTGGAAAAATGGCCATATTCGTGACATACCTTGCATTTAAAGGGAATTTGTTCGTAGTCCAGTTGTTGAATGTGCGTCCAGTCATCCACCTTTAGCTTGATTGCCTCTGGAAGACCCTTGCCGAGGTCGACTTCAACACATATACGTGCAGATGCCTGCATATTATCCTTGGGCTCGCTCTGATCAATGTATTTCCTGACAGCATTGCCAATGGCACGAACCGAGTCATCTCCCCAACAGTGGAGCGGGAGATGCAGCAGCCGGACCCAAACCGAGACAGCATTAGGGACATCCAGCTCAGGATCGAAATCTGGAGTCCATTTGTTCAGATATAATCCATGGGATTCCATGAAATAAGGACCATTTCAGAAGATTAAGTCCTTGTCTGCTCTTGATTCAAAATGGAAGGTATAATAGCCTTTTCCGCAGAAGCGAATGGAGATTTTACCATTAACTTTGTCTGCCAAATTCCTTTCTATCCAGCGTTGAACTGTTTTCGGAGATGGCCATAAGCCAGTGAATTGACCGATGAGTCCCCGTTCATCTAGAGTGAGCACAGCCATTCGAGGAAGTGTAGGAGGTAGCTTGACCTCTTGTAACCCATCTAGTTTCTTAACAAATTTCGAAAGTGCAGGCTGAGGTCGTTGGGGCTGTAAGGTTTTAACTAGAGCGGAGAAGGCCTCTGCTGCAGATTGTTCGATGGTATCCTCCAATGCAGCATCCGGAGGGCCCATGACAGACCTTGAGAAAGAGAGACAGCCGAAAGAGGCTAGGAAAAACGCGCAGGCAAAGCGCGCAACATTCCTAGGCTTCAAAAGAGGCAAAAGGTAGAAATAAACGGAAAGAGGCTCCAAGCACCGCGCAACAGCTCAATGCGCCGCGCAACAGTTCAATGCGCCGCACAACAGTAAAAAAAGCCGCATAATCTCAAAGCGCGCAAGGAGAAGCACAAGACCTATGAGTAGAATACCCTGCACCAGGAAAGATGAAAACATGAAGTTCTCCGACGCATCAAACAACAGAGAAAGTGTAAGAAAGAGAAGAGCCGTGCAGCCGATCAATGCGCCTCACGACAGGGCCAAAGCACTGCGCAAAACTCCAAGCGTCGCGCAAGGACATGAGGCACAAATCTTGGAATGAAGACCCTGCACCAAAAACATAGAGCCCTTCGACGAAACCAGAGGGCCAAGGAAGGCCTGCGGCCTCAGACGCAGAGGAGACTAGCAGCAGGGGCTAGGTCAAGCGCCATCCAACTTTTTTTGAGAATTTTTAGTGTGAGAAATTTACATCGATTTCTGGAATTGTTATGTTTAAAGTATTATGGATTAAATTGTGTGGGAATTTAGAGCCAATAGTTTTCTAGAGTGAAAATTTTAGGTTAATGATTGGAATTGTTATGTTCAATGTATTGTTGCTTTAATTGTGTGGAATTTTAGAGGTCATATTTGGATTTTCATCCTTATGGTTTAATATACTTAACTTAGGGGCCAAATCTATAGAATATGCCTATGATTTGTTGGAAAGTCATACCTTTACATCCAATTAGTGGTTGATTTTCAAAGAGAAAACGAATTTTTATTTATTTTTAGCTAATAATTATTTATTTTACACATTTTATTAAGTGGTAATTTGAATGTAATTCAAAAGTTTTTTGTTTTTTTTTGTTTTTTTTGTGACTTGAGCATTAATTTCTATCATCTTAAAATTTTTAAGGTCATTACACCTAATTACTTGATTCATATTCACCTTATATGTCTTCCTCTACTTTGTAAATTTTATCTTTCTTAACACTTTCCACACAAACTATGGTGATCCTATTGTAATAAATAGAGAATGTAATTAGGAATAAACACTTCAATTTTCTATTTTTTTTATGAAATAAGACAAGATGAGTTTATAAAAAAATAAAATTGAGACAATATTATTACACTAAGAATAGAAAGATGTTCTACAATCTAGTATGGAGAGAAATTATCACTAATGAGTAAACCAACATAACCTTACATTAAAAAATATATAAGTATTTCGATATATAAGTTGTTCTATTTTAAAATTAAATTCAAATACACACACACACACACACACACATATATATATATATAAAAATAAAATTAATACATCCACCTTAAATTTAAATTAGTAGTGTGTAATTTTTTTTAAATAAAAAAAAATTAATAAAAAAATAATAAATAACATAAAATTAAATTTTGAAAAAAATACATATAAATAAGTAAATGTGATGTATATATAATTTTGGTTTAAAATGAATATATATATATATATATATATATATATATATATATATATATAACAACTTTTGAGATTTTATATACAAATGGATAAATATCTTTCACGGTAAAAAATATATATGTAAAATGAAAATTTAATGTGGATTTCAATATTTAAATAATGTATAGAATATTATAATTTTAAAAACTTAATGAATAATAGAGAAAAAAATATTTTATATTTTAAAATGAATATTAACAATAATTTATAAATATTTCATAATATTTTTTTATACTAGTTTAGATCTATCTTAATTTTAGATCTATCAAGCGCTAAGAGGGATCAAATCTCTTGAGGTGCAAATTTCATTTCCTCAAGTTTTGCACTCAAAAATGAAGTTTGCACCTCGAGAGATTTGATCTCTCTCGACGCTTGATATATCCGGGGTTAAGATGGATCTAGGTTGGTTTTAGTTGTGTGCCGTCATACAAAATTTGTTAAACATTTAATTATTTTGATCATTTTAAATATGCTAAATATGTCTAATATTAATTTGGTCGATTTGATTTTAACTTTGCTTAGTTACCTCAGTTCGTTGAGATGAGAGAGACTCTTAGTAATTTGAATGATGAAAAATGATGAAATAAAAATTTGAAGTGCAAAGTGACAATTTAACAAAGTTGAATGATAGAAAATGTGAATAATAATAATATAATTAATTACAAACAATCTTCATTGTGATCAATCTGAAACTATTTTCTTCTACTGCCCTTATTGTCACACCTATTAGTTATTTTCTATTACCGTGTTTGAATGCAAAGTGGTTAACATTGTTGAATGATGGAAAATGGGAATAATAAGAATGTAGCCAATTACAAATAGTTTACCGTTTTAGGAAGAAGACATTTCGAGTAAGTGAACATTTTATTTACGATAAAAATTCAAGTATTGTATTTATGGTTGAATTACTGTAACGCAAAAGTCAATTCACATCATGGATAATGTGTATCTACTTACACTGAGAGTGTGTGTGTATGTTTTGGGTGTGAAATAGAGATATAAATGGAGGGGGGGACAAAGGGAGGAAGAGGGAGGCAAAGAAGGAGGAAGATATATATATATATATATATATATATATATGGGGAGAGAAGTGTTAGAGAGAGAGAGAGAGAGAAGGGGAAGAGAGAGAGAGGGAGTGGAAATGGGAGGGAGGGAGGGAGAGATAGATAGATAGATATGGAGAGAGAGTGTATGTTTGGGGGGTGAGACAGAGAGATAAAGAAGGAGAGACAATGAGAGATATAGATATAGATAGACGGGGAAAATATGTGCTTACACTGAAATTAATGCACATTATTAATCTAATTACTTTGAAATTAATGTAAATCATACATATACTTGAATCAAATTAGAAATCAACATTTACACTAAAATCAATGCATTTAGTGCAAACAATAAAATAGGATTATAAATCAACGTCTACACTAAAATCAATGCATGTAGTGAAAATAATCAAATAGTATTATAAATCAACATCTACGCTAAAATCAATGCATCTACTGCAAGAAATCAAATAAGATTAGAAATCAATATCTACACTGAAACCAATGCATCCAGTGCAAGCAATAAAAAAGGAGCAGAAACCAACATCTACACTGAAATCAAAGCATCGAGTGTAAGGTATTAAATAGGATTATAAATTGACATCTACACTGAAATCAATGCATCTAGTGCAACCGATCATATAGGATTAGAATTAAATATTTACACTGAAACCAATGCATCCAGTGCAAGTTATCAAATAGAAGTAGAAATCAACATGTACACTAAAATCAACACATCTAGTGTAAGGTATTAAATAGGATTAGAAATCGATATCTACACTGAAATCAATGCATCTAGTGCAAGCGATCAAATACGATTAGAAATAAATATCTACACTGAAATCAATGCATCTAGTGCAAGCGATCAAATACGATTAGAAATATATATCTACATTGAAACCAATGCATCTAGTGCAAGCAATCACATAGGAGTAGAAATCAAAATCTACACTGAAATCAATGCATCTAGTGTAAGGTATTAAATAGGATTAGAAATCGACATCTACACTGAAATCAATGCATCTAGTGCAAGCTATCAAATAGGATTAGAAATCAACAACTACACTGAAATCAATACATCTATTTTAGTGAAAAACCAATATATTCATGACTTTCTAGATCAAACTTCTATATATGTCTCTGTGTGTCTCTTTCTTCTTCCCTCTATCTCAACATTCCATTCTGTGTCTATCTACCTCCCTCTATCCTTATCCCTCTCCCTCTCACCTCCATCTCTCTCTCTCTCTCCACCTCTCCCTCCCTTTCTCTATCTTTCTCTTATTCCCTCTCCCCCCTTGTCATCTATATCTATACCACCCTATATCTTTATCTCCTTTTGTCTCTCGTTCTTTATATATCTATATCAAACTGCACACACACACACTCTCTCTCTCTCTCTCTATATATATATTTATATATATATATACCCCCTCCATCTATATCTTTATCTCAAACCCCAAACATATACACACTCTCTCCACACACACACACACACACATATATCCCTCTCTTCCTCTCCCGCTCTCTCCCTCCATCTTCCTCTCTCTCTCTCTCTCTTCCCCTTCTCTCTCCATTTCTATCTCTCTTCCTCCCTCCCTCTCTTTGCCTCTCTCTTCTGTCCCCTCTTCCCCCTCCATCTATATTTCTATATCCCCTTGTCTCTCCTTCTCACCCCCGAAACATACTCTCTCTCTCTCTCTTGTCACTCCCTCACCCTCTACACCTTTCTCTTTCTATGTATTTCTTCCCCTTACAAATCCATATCTCTCTCCCCCTCTCCCTCTCTCCTCTCTCTCTTCCTTCCTCTCTCTCAATTTCTCTCCCACCTCCCTCTGTCTCTCCCCCCCCATCACACACACACTCTCTCTCCACCCTCCAACTCTGTCACTATCTCCCTCTCTCTCCCCTTCTCGCTCTCATCATCTCTCCCCCCTCCATATCTATCTATCCCTATATCTCTCTTCCCCTTCTTTCCCTATCTCTATCCTCTCCTTTTCTCTCCCTTCCCTCGTCTCCTCTCTTCCTCATTCCATCTTCATCTCTCCCTTAACAATCCCTCTCTCTCTCTCCACCTCTATCTCTCAATGTTTTTGTTCTTCCCTCCCTTTCTTCCCCCTTCCAACTCTATCTCTCTCTCCCCCTCTCTCTCCTCTCTCTCAAGTCCCCTCTCTTTTCCTTCCTCTCTCTCCCTTTCTCTCCCACCTCCGTCTATCTCTCCCCCCACCACACACACACTCTCTCCACCTTCCAACTTTGTCACTATCTCCCTCTCTCTCTACTTCTCACTCCCCCACCCCCCTCCATATCTATGTCTCCCTATATCTATCTTCTCCTTCTTTCCCTATCTATATCCTCTCATTTTCTCTCCCTTCCCTCGTCTCCTCTCTTCCTCATTCCATATTCATCTCTCCCTTATCACTCCCTCTCTCTCTCTCCATCTCTATCTCTCAATGTCTTTGTTCTTCCCTCCATCTCTTTCCCCCTCCAAATCCATCTCATTCCCCCTCCCTCTCTCCTCCTCTCTCTCCCCCCACCCCCCCCCCCCCCCTCTCTCTCTTTCTTCCTCTCTCTCCTTGTCTCTCCCACCTCTATGTCTCTCTAAGCCACTGTATCCTCCCCCCCCCATATCACTCTCTCTCTTAAATATGATCCCATTGTATTTTATTTAAGAAAGTATCTAACAAAAAAAAAAATACAATAATAAAAAACATAACAAAATCATGCACTATTTTTCCTCTTGCAATGTTAGTAAAAAAATACAATAATAAAAAACTTAAAAGAATCATGCACTATCTTCCCTCTCGCATTGTTAGTCATTTTTCTTTGTCTCTTTGCTTGGATCTTTGGTTAAAATGCATCTATAGTGGATCTTTATAATATTATTTATATTATATAAATTTCACATTTGTATATATAAAATTATTCTCATTTTTAATTTATTATAACCATATTTTTAGTAGTCGTGAGGATGGTGGGTTTAGATATACCTCAAACGTAATTATAACCTTTTTGCTTTTAGATTTAATTAAAAAATGTTATAGAATTAATTTTAAATAAAGTATTTGTAAAATATTTTGATTTTGAAATAAGTTATGGTTTTTGGGCATGTGGTATTGATAAGTCAATGGCCAAGGTATTCTAACACAATAATTAAAAGACTATATCCATAACATAATAATCAAAGCCTAGGTAGCCCATGGTATTGATAAACCATGTTATTAGCCTATGGTATTATGATTTTTTTCCCTCCTCTTCCTCTCTTTAGCTTTTTCTTCTAGGTATTGGCCCATGGTATTGTAAAAAAACTTATTTAGAACCTAATAATGTCCATGGTAAATATTTATGATTAAAAATCTTGTTATATTGTAAATATTAATTTTTTAACTGCTTATCAATTAAATTTAAAGATGATTATGTAATCATTATTTTAATTTATATTGTAAAATGGATATTAATGTGATATGTATATTATACTTTCTTTTATCTAAAAAATTGTTTGTAAATTTATTAATAAAAAATAAAATTACAATATCAAAAAATTGAATTTAAAAAATATCTCACATCTCAAAATTAACATCTCACATCTCACATCTAAGATCTCACGTGTAACGCTCACCCATCCACCTTTAGGCGCAATTATTTTTGCTAATTAGAAAGACTTTCATTAATAAGAAACAACTTATATGTAGTATGACTTTTCAAAGTTCAAAAACTGTATCATAAAAGGACTATAAATGTTGGCCTATCAACCAAAGATATTATGATATTTACTAATAAAAAACAAACTATTAGAGATTGACAATAACAATAATTACAACAAAGAACATACTTATTCTCTGAAGATCTAGGATGAAAAATTTAGGGTCTTTTGGGCCGAAAAGGAGAAAATACCTACTATAGTGGCATGGCTTTCCCCGAGTGGACTAATTTTTCTCCATCTTCTTGGACGAAGGCCTTAATGCTCTTAAACCCCTTTTTTATGTCCTCTTGACCATCTTAAGGAGATATTTAAAAGATTGTGTATGAAATATTAAATGGGAATTTGAAGATCTTAAACCAAGGTGAACATTATCTATTTGATGGTCTAGCATTCATCGCAGAGTTTTATTGAGGCAGGCCTTTGTCATAGTAATCATGCTTTGAACATCTAGATCCATGTCTTCTAGGAGGACTTTAGTCTCATCCTCTTCCATTACTAAGTTAGCTGGCTCCTTTGACAGAGAATTTTGTAGATTGCCTTATGGATTCTTTTTCTTGGGCTTTGTTAAGGGCGAAAAAAACTTGGGAATACCTCCAATAGTTGACTGGAGGACTGATTTATTAACGTATTATGCCAAAGTCTTGTTCAGAGATGAGAGATACATGAACCCTTTTCTAGATCTAGGGTTCTGACTAGATTTTGTAGCTCCCTAAGATATCAAATTCCTTGTCCTTTGGGGTAATTTTCGAAATTTTCTCTTACTCATTATGAGTTGATTGATCTATTGGTAAATCCTTTGCAATCAGAGGAGACAATCTAAAAAGATGCCCATATTCATGTCAACGTCTGCATCTAAATGAAACATTTTCATAATTTAGTGCCTATTTCCAAAGATGATCTTGATAATAAATGTCTATTGAAGCTGGAAGAAATTGTGAAACATTCATATAGACACAAATCCTTGCATAGGATGTGTATTTACTTCTCTTAGTTGCCTCAAAAACCTTGAAAAAACTTTCAATGATATTGCCAATGCCTTCAAGGATTTATTCCTCCTAATATTATTTTCAAAGAGAAGAGTTGAACCAATGCCGGGGCAACAAGGAAGTCTTCCTTCTCAGGTTTGTATTGTCATTTCCCAAATGGCATGAAGAACCCAACATTATTAAAAAAGTAAGGCCCTCCTTCAAAAATCCTCATTCTATCTTCCACGCTGGGAAAACTTATTGTGAAGAACCTTTTTGCTCCTATCTCTAGATGCATTTCTCCATTGAGGTTCCATTTATTTTGGATTCAACTCATCAAGGAATTTCCAGAGGGCCATAATCTAATGAAATTGCTTATCAGACCATGATCTTGCATATATTGGACATATTCTGCAATCTTGTTAAATATGAGCTCATACTTTGGATCTTGCACTGCTTTTGGCGGGTAACACCCTTGTTTTTTTTTTGCTATAATGCTCGAAGTAGTGGTTTCTCTAAGTGACCAGAATCTCTATTACTTCTAGCTAAGCTTTCAAAAAGGTGTGAATGACGAGGAGTTTGAAATGGATTATTGGTCAATCCAACATTTCTACGAACTCCTAAAATAACTTCACTAAAGTAAAGGTCCAATCCCCCTCCCACCAAACTAACCATTATCAACTATAGAGAATAAACCTAGTCAAAAACCCTAAAAAATCTTCCTTTTTTTTTTTTCTTTTTTTCTTTTCACACGCTGAGAAAACCTATCATAACTCAGTTGTCAAACCAGCGGTGAGGACAACCATCTTTGGTTGCTATCCGCAAATGCAGGCTGACTCATCACCGTTATTTAAGGAAAACCACACCACGTGGAATAACCCGCTAGTGGTCCATAAGGGGGCAAGCTTTCATTCCTGCCAGATGCCTGTGGGTCTTGGGTCGTAAACCTGATTCCTTACATCCAAAAAAGATGAACTCTTAGCCAAATAAAAATAGTTTTAAGTCATACCCTTCCTCTCTACCAACATTTCACTTTGTTTTCCAAACAAATTTATTTTATATTTTAAAAGAAATATTAACAATTTTTTCTCAAATATTTTCACATTCATCAATGATATAGAAATTTAAAAAATTTTAATAAAGAGAAAAAATAATCAACATAAAAATATAGCTTAACTTAAAGTATTTATTATAAAAATAATAAATTTATAATCACATAAAATCAAAATGTTAATAAATTTATTATGCAAATGTGTTTAATATTTAAAAAAAATATTATAAATTTCTTAAATTCAAACATTTACCATAAAAACGATAAATTTATAATCACATAAAATTTAAATTTTTATATTTATTATGCAAATGATTAATTTGAATTTAAAATGTAAATATTATTATTATTATTTTTATTTAAATATGTTTAATTTTTGTATTTAAAAAAGATATTATTACATTTGCGTGGTTTCATCTCCATAAAATAATGATATCCATAATCTTCCCAAAAAAAACTTAAATAGGATAAATAATAATTTCTAAAATGAAATTATATTTTATTTATAAATATTTTAGAATCACTGAATTGAATAATTAAATTATATATAAAAATTAATATTCTGTTGTTGTTATATTAATTATTAAAATTATTTTTACTTTTACTAAAAATAAAAAACAAACAATAAAGATGTATAAAAATTAATACTTTAAAGGTTATTATGTTAACTTTACATATTTAAATATCTACATGTTCATAGGTTATTAATATTTTTATTAAAAATTAATAGGAAGAGGTTGTTGTCCAGATTATAAAGAAATCCTATATTAAACAACTTTTTCTTCATAAAATCCGAATTAATAGTTTATGATTTAAATCTCATCGCACCAATTTATCTACACTTGTACATAAATATAATATTTTAGGAGATTGGGTTAATAATTTTTTTTGAAAGTATAATTAGCTTCACATAATTTTAATTTTAGTAATAACATGTGATTTTGGGTAAGTGAGTAAATGAATTAACTTTAAATTAATCTAATTAAATAATAATAATAATAATAATAATATATATATATATATATATATATATAATATTGATATATACTATAATTGTTTCCTACTTTATTTCGTCGGTTTCATATTGCTATGGTTTCATATTATACATTTAAAATAATATATAATTGTTTCTAAACTTAATAATTTTAAATAAAATAATTATTATATAAATATTAAATAAATAACATTTATAAAACTTTCTTTATTCTTAAATATAAAATTGATGCACTTTTGGTTTGCATGTAATATAACTTAAAAAAAAACCTCTAACAAAAATTAACTTTATTGTTATATGCATGATATTGCATGATTTCATATTTTAAATATATTCTAATTCTTAAAAAAAAAAAAAGTCAGAATCTTATACTAGCAAATAACATATGATTGTTGTAACATGCATGATATTGCATATATGCACATATTTTAAACATATTATAATTTCATTCAAAAGAATAAAGTAGTCTCCTCTTAGCTATGTTTCAAACTTCTGCTAAATTTTAAGAAAGTTGGTATTCTAAAGTTTATGGGATTGGGTAGGCAAACACTATATACCCCACCCAATCAGAGAGTTTTCTCATCGCCCTTCTAACCAATTATATGTTGACATGTGGCGATAGAATATTGAGTAAGTTAAAGTCAATTTGTCTACTCTCTTCGATTACTCCCTTCGATTTCTCCACCGTTCATCCTACCTGTCCTCGATTTCTCCACCACCGGTCCACAAGAGCCTTGATTTCGCCACCACTGGTCCACCAGAGCCTTCATTTGTATAAAATATTATTTTCTGCAACTTGTAATGGCGAACCCTGGGAGGCAGAGGATAAAGAAGTTGAACAGCTCGAAATTTACGGAAATTCTGGGGAAGAATTGGGTGTTTTTAACAGTGGAGGAGGCCGTTGTTACCCACAAACCTCTACTTCACCGTGAAGTGCTCGACAACGCCAATCAGGTGATCCAATAGAAAACTTCTCAGTTCATTCTAGTGTATGAGCTCTTCCAGTGAATCATCAAAGCTAAAAATGGGGCGGATTCAATTTTTTTGTAATTTGAAAAAAACCAACAACATACAAGAGCCTATTCTGTCTAAGAGACGATCCAAGCTAATCTGGGTAATATATAATTTTCAACATTTAATTCATATTTATTTATCCGTTATACCAAATCCATGTCAGTTTTGAAAATGATTCTCAATTCACCGTCACGAAAGATCAATATGTACTGACGAACAGAGGAAATACCAGAAAATTTAGGTTTAAAAAGACGCATTGCTGGAGCAGAATACCAGAAAATTAGGTTTAACGAAGGTGTTTTCGGGTTTCGACAGCTACAGATCTACCAGCCCTGAAAAGCCTGAAATGCTGCAATCCGCTTGTAGTGTGTGTAGTAGTCATGGTCTCTTAATGTCACCCACGTCACCACTTCGCAACCTTGCACTCGTGCCATCTGAAGCGAGGGTGATCAGGGGATCATGTCCAAGTTATGAAAAATGCTCAAAAATGAAAGTGCTCAAAAGTGGTTGCAATCTAAACGACCGGAAAGGTCTCGTCGCTGTGATTCTAGCGCCGTGAACGGTTCTCAAAACCAAGGTCGTATGTAGAAGTTATTGAGGTTTGAAAACGCCCGGTAAACTCCAAAAAAGAACTGTTTGACTTTAGACATTTTAGAAAAAAAAAATTATTATTATGTTTAGAAGTTATTTTTGTTATTTTGGTGGAAGCCAATAGAAGGGCGCCACATGGCCTTCCTGGAGGCTTCCACGTGGTCCCAGGCTTGAAGGCAAAGGTTTAAAAAAAAGTTCAGTTTAAGCTCGACAACGTAGGCAGGCACTGCACGAAAGCTCGGGTCAACGCTCAACGAGAAGGGGTCACACTGCACGCAACAGTTGATTCAGCGTTGAACGAGAAGGGGTCACACTGCACACAACAGTCGGGTCGGCGCTGAACATGGATGGGTCACTCTGCACGCGAGTCGGGTCAGCTCGTTATATCAGCCAAAATATTTGTGCAAGTTCGGGGGATCGAACCCGGGCCTCCCGCTCGCGAGCGCAAAGGCCCGACCGGCTGGGCTGTGCGTTAGTACTTAACCGTCATTATACACCAAGATTATTTGACCTTACCTTTTCATTTGGGTGGAGAAAAAAAGGGCTAGCCCCTATATCATATGACCCTTCTCCGTGACCAAGGGCGCGACATCAACCTTATCCGCCAGTAGACTAACGGTTAACAGAAATTGCGCATGTGAACGCGCTTGTTGATAAACCTGACATTTATTGCTACCGCTAATTTGGGGTGCGGTCCCGCCATTTCAGGATGGACTGCCATTTTTTTCAACCCTAATTGGAGTTCCTCCAGTTTTGGAGGAGGTTTTTGAGGGATATTGGGCAAATCTTGTTTCTGCCGTATCTCCTTCAGTTTTCGACCAAATGAGGTGAAAAAATAGTCAATTTTGGGTATTTTTGACATTGTTAGCAGTTTGAAATAGGTTTCAGGTTGAACAAAGGTCATCTTCAGTATTTTTAGCTTCGAGGAAGATCAAGGAGCCATCAGGGCCATCATGGAGAAGGCAGTGTATTAGGCTTTCTTTATCTGTTTTATGTAAATGAAAAGTCATCTTTGGCTAATTCATACCTTATGAAGCTGATTTTATAGATATTTTTTCCTATTGATGCTTATTTTCACTTGTACTTACATTTTGATCAAATTAATACATGAGGGACATGCCATTGGGAGCTGGACCATCAGATGTAGCCCAGGAGGGGTGAATTGCTTCAACAATTTGCTGAGTAATGTGCTTTGGTGAAGTTTATTTCTTTGTTCTTTATTATTGTACAATGATAAACAGTTAAAATACTTAATCAATCCTCACATAGAAATCTGTTTAACAAATCCAAAACTATTTGTTTAACCTACAAATTAAGGAGAACCTTATGCACACATTATTATTATTGTTTGGATACTTAGCACAGCATAACTAATACAATCCATTCAAATCAAGTTGGTATCAAAGCTCAGGTTGTTGAGCGTTAGGAGAGCTAGAGTTTTACTCTCTGTATTCTTCTTGTGCAAAGTTTGTTTAATAGTTTGCAAGGTTTTTTATGCTTACTAGGCTTAAGATCAAGAGAGGAGAAGGTCAATTGGTGAGAGCTCATAGCAATCCT
>CM076583.1:936281416-936481219 GCA_034641835.2 Pinus albicaulis | reverse complement strand
TCAACCAAGGAGGGCAAGAGTGCCATTATCTCCAACTTCAATTTCACCTCGAAGAGAAGCAGAAGAAGCCATAATAATGTCTTCAAGGGAAGGATAAATCCATGAAGAAGTTGATCCCAAAGAGGAAGAAAGGGTGTTTTGAAAAGCATTCCTTGATTTGACAGAAATGGCGAGAGTCCTTTATCAAGAAAGGAATGAGAGACTTGAAGGAGAAGGATCCAAACTTCACAAGGAAGTAGAGGGATCGTCAGGAGGCCATAATGATGAGGATAAATCTGTTGAGATTTAACAAGATGATGAGCTTAGTGAAAAGATTCGCCTTCACTAAGTGGGCCCGCAGGCTATTTTTGGCGCAAAGTCTATTTTTAGACATGTCAATCATATTCTATGAGTTGAAGGATGCTATTTGTGATTGTTAATAAGTTGTAACATGGACTTATTTTTAGTATTATTAAGAATCTATTTTTAGATGGCGAGTCTAAAAATAGATATGTCGAATATTATTAGCTCTTAATAATATTTGGACTCTAAACATTATCTTATTCTCTTGGAGCACTTCAGTTAAGTGCACAGATGTGGCACAGCAGCTGACAGAAGGAATTATGCTATTCCTGAGGGTTTACTGGAGCTATTGCATGGAGGACTTCAATTAGAACTCATGTGACAGAGTTTGGTGGAGTTGGAGAAGTAGTTGGTGGAGTTGTATTTAGTTTAACTCAGTTAGACTCAGTTGAGCTAGTTGTATCTAGTCTAACTGATTGATACACTAGTGAGAGTGGTGTGAATTAATAAGTTAATTAATTCACTAAATAATAACTCATTAATCAACTGAAGAATACATCAGTTAACTACAGTGCATGGCAGTTTCAGTGGAGACTAGTGGAGAGGTAGGTGAAAGAGCAAGTGTGACTATTAGTTGTGACTATAGTGATGCATTGATTGCATCCAACACTTAGGGGAGATGCCAATGAGGATCATGCGAGAAATGTCGAGCACCAGCCTCATTCGCAACTAATTTTCAAGAGGGGACGGCGCAAAGAGAGGCAAAGAAGGTGCATAAAGATTATGGCATGGATTTCCAAGATCGTGGCCCTCAGTATGCAGGTGTAATAGTCAGACCGTCGGCTTGATATGATCAGATTTTTATGAGGATTGTTACATGATCTCTATGACATATATTATATACAGATAGTTGGGGTTTTCAGCTTCAGGCTTTCCCGTTAAACAACTGTGTTAATGTGTGTGAATTTTTATTGTTTCATGTGTGCATTGCAATCTTGATTTAATTTCCTCAAATGATCAATGGTGGAATAGATTGTGTATTTTGCATGAAGTTAAAATAGTGTGATATCAGGAGAATATTGGACATATAACACATAAGTTATATAATTTCTACATGGTATCGGAGCAGTATTGATCGGAGGAGATTGAAATTATTGAAGCGGTTGAGTTTTGTGCTGGTGGAATTCGAATTTGTTGCAGTGTTTTCTTGGTGTCGAAGTTGAGCATTCATTGAAATGTCTTTCAACGGATTGCGATTGGAGTATGCCCCTGATGGCAGCTCGAATTATATTGCATGGAAGGACAGGATGGATGTAGAAATTATATAACTTATGTGTTATATGTCCAAGATTCTCCTGATCTCACACTATTTTAACTTCATGCAAAATACAGAATCTATTCCACCATTGATCATTTGCGGAAATTAAATCAAGATTGCAATGCACACATGAAACAATAAAAATTCACACACATTAAAACAGTTGTTTAATGGGAAAGCATGAAGCTGAAAACCCCAACTATCTGTATATAATATATGTCATAGAGATCATGTAACAATCCTCATACAAAGCTGATCATATCAAGCTCTCAGTACAATACAATCGCTACACACTAATCAAGCCCGATCTTGCAAATCCATGCACTGATCTTTGCCACCTACTAGCCTGCCTCTACTGCGCAATCCCTGTTGAAGAATGGCTCTGAATGAACTCGAATTTCTCCATCCTTGCTCACTCAATCCTCATTGGCATCTCCACTGAGTGTTGGATGCAATCAATGCATCACTATAGTCACAACTGATAGTCACACTTGCTCTTTCACCTATCTCTCCACTGGTCTCCACTGAAACTGCCATGCACTATAGTTAACTTATGTATTCTTCAGTTGATTAATGAGTTATTATTTAGTGAATTAATTAAATAATTAATTCACACCACTCTCACTAGTGTATCAATCAGTTAGAATAGATACAACTAGCTCAACTAAGTCTAACTGAGTTAACTAAATACAACTCCACCAACTACTTCTCCAACTCCACCAAACTCTGTCACATGAGTTCTAACTAAAGTCCTCCATGCAATAGCTCTAGTAAACCCTCAGGAATAACATAATTCCTTCTGTCAGCTGTTATGCCACATCTGTGCACTTAACTGAAGTGCTCCAAGAGAATAAGATAATGTTTAGAGTCCAAATATTATTGAGCTAATAGTATTCGACATATCTATTTTTAGACTAATAATCTAAAAATAGATTTCGCCCAATATGTCTAAAAATAGAGGTCCATCTATTTTTCCAACTTGACCAACCATCCACAAATAGCATCCTGAAACTCATAGAATATGATCGACATGTCTAAAAATAGACTTTGCACCAAAAATAGTCTGCGGGCCCACTTAGTGAAGGCTACTCTTTTCACTAAGCTCATCATCTTTTTGAATCTCAACAATGGAGGCGGTGCTGGATGATAATGGGTTGAAGGAGTTCATATATGATGATATTCCAAAGCCTGGTTCTAGCGATGCAGCTGCGCTTGACGCATGGCAAAAGAAGGTAGCAAAATGTCAAAGAATTCTGTTGGAAGGTGTGAAGGATCACATTGTGTCTAACCTTCATGGTAAAGCCACTCCATTCTTAATGTGGAAGGCTTTGACAGACTTGTTCCAAAGCAGAAGCAACCAGAGGAATTTGGCGCTTAAAGACAAGCTCAAAAAAATAAAAATGGAGAAAGGCGACAGTATACCAAAATACCTCACGAAGTTTGTCCACTACAAGGATGAGCTGGGAAGTGTGGGGGTTAATGTTGATGAAGAAGACTTGGTGAGCTTGGATCTCCTTGGGCTTCCGAAGAGTTGGCATAGCTACGAGGACTCTGTCAATGGACGGTTGAAACTGCCAGGATGGGAGCGACTTTGGTCGGATCTTGTGCAGGAGGAGATAAGGTGGGGTACCAGGGATGGATCTTCATTGAAGAATGAAGATGAAGAAAATTACACTTTTGTTGCCAAAGCAAGGAAAGGGAAGGGGAAGAAAAATCATTCTCAATCCGGTGCGAAAGGTAAGAAGCAAGACTTGTCCAAGGTGAAGTGCTTTCACTGTCACCAGCACGGGCATTTCGCCACTAGCTGTCCACAAAAGAAGAAGAATAAGCAGGTTTCTGGATCTGCAGCTGGAGAGGCCTTAGCCTCGTAGTTTGAGCTGGATTTTTCTTTGATCGCATGCTTGGTTTCAATTGTGATGGGATCGGTGTGGTTTCTTGACAGTGGTGCGTCTTTCCATATGACCGAAGACAAAGATTTGTTTAGTGATTTGGATGAAAAGGATCTTGGAGTGCACATTGAGATGGGTGATGATGGTAGATACAATGCAACTGGTATCGAGACCATTTAATTTGAGAGGGAATCTGGTAAAACTTTCATCTTGAAGGATGTCATGCATGTTCCAGGATTGAAGAATAATCTGATCTCCATGGCGATGTTGGAAGACAAGGGTTATGATGTTGTTTTTAGCGAGGGAAAAGCTTTCCTGCGCCATAAAACAACTGGTCAAACCAGGAGGATATGGATTCGAGTTAAGAATATTTATCAATTGCAGGTAGATGGTTGTGCAGCAATGGCAGGCAAAGCAGGAGGAGTGGTGAGCCGGGATGAGGGCGAATTGTGGCATAGGAGATTGGCCCATCTTCACCATGGCACTTCGAAAATTTTGTAGCAGATTTCTACCAGGCTTCCCAAGGGTACACTTGCGCAATCAAATCAGTGCAAGGGATGTACTTTGGGAAAATTTGTGAAGACCACTTTTCATGAGAAGGATAGTCGCGCCACGACAATCCTTGAGAGAATTCACACAAACGTGTGTGGACCTTTCTCGGTTGCTTCAACAACAAAGCACAGGTATTATGTGATATTTGTTGATGACTTTTCTCGTAAGTGCTAGATATTCTTCATGCAAAAGAAGAGCGAGTCATACTCAAAGGTCTGTGAGTTCAAGGTGCTGGTTGAGAAAGAGTCGGGGAAGTAGATGAAAGCTCTAAGGAGCGATAATGGTGGTGAATACATCTCTGGCGAATTCAAAGACTTCTGTAGCAAAGAAGGAATTCGAAGAGAACTCATAGCGCCTCATAACCCACAACAGAATGGGGTCGTGGAGAGGAAGAACAGAACGATCGTGGGTGTTACATGGGTGATGTTTCATGATCAGGGCCTTCCCATACACTTGTGGGCTGAGGCATGCAACACTGCGGTTTATGTGCAAAACCGTTGTACTCATAGAGTACTTGGCATGAGTACACCCGAAGAGGTGTTTTCTGGTAAGAAGCCAGATATTTCTCATTTGAAGATTTTTAGCTCACCTGTTTACATTCATGTGACGAAGGATGCCAGGAAGAATTTGGAGCCGACCACATAGGTTGGGATATTTGTGGGGTACACAGAAACACCCCACAATTATCGTGTGTATTTTCAAGACAGTCGGATGACTGTCGTGCGACGGATATCAAATTTCACGAGGAGAAAGCCATGAAGTTGTCGCTTGAGAGGGAGCTACATTTGCATGTAGATGAGGAGTACTTGTTCCTAAAGATGAGCCTCAGGATGTGGATCAGCCACAAGAGGAGGTTCATGGAGTGGAAGAAACCACTCATGCAGCGCCAAACATCAGAGGGCGAAAGCACACCACAGAAGCTGAGCGACTGAATCTTGATGCAGCGCAGAATGTAGGAGCCCCTACATCACAGCATAGACAGAGACAGTCACCTGACCGATTTACTGGATACATGGCTCTGATGAGCAAGTTTATCGTGATGAAGCCATCCTCTTTCGAGGAAGCTGTGAAGGATCCCGCATGGGTAGATGCCATGGTGGAAAAGTATGATTCGATTGTCAGAAACAGTGCATGGGAGATTGTCCCAAGGCCGGAAGGGAAATTAGTGGTAGGTTCGAGATGGATCTACAAAGTGAAGCGAGCTGCTGACGGGAGCATCGAGAAGTATAAGGCAAGATTTGTTGCCCGAGGCTTCTCACAGATCGAGGGGATTGACTATGAAGAAACCTTTGCACTTGTTGTAAGGTATTCTTCCATACAGACCATCCTTGCTCTCTCAGCATAGATGGGTTGGCACATTCATCAGATGGATGTGAATACTGCGTTCCTCAATGGAATCATTGAGAAGGAGGTATACATTTAGCAGCCTGAAGGATTCAAAATCTTCAGCAGCGAGTCGCATGTGCGCAGGCTCAAAAGAGTGTTGTATGGGCTGAAACAAGCACCTCGTGCTTGGTACACATGGATAGACGGTTATTTCACCGAACTTGGTTTCGCCAAGAGTGAGGCGGATTTGAACCTATACCAGATTGTGGTGGAGGGTAAGCTTTTGATCATTGTGCTTTATGTAGATAATTTAATACTAACGGGTGATGAACTGTTGATACACTCATGCAATGGATATCTTGCAAAGGAGTTCGAGATGAAGGACTTGGGCCTCCTTCATTATTTCCTAGGATTGGAAATTTGGCCGCGGAAGGGTGGATTGTTTGTGTCTCAAGGCAAGTATGCTCGGGAGATACTAGAGAAGTTTCACATGCAAGGTTGCAAGCCTATCGACACTCCTTTTCCTGGTGGTTGGAGGAAAGAGGATGCTACATCAGCAGAGGTAGTGGATGCCACTCTTTATCGACATTTGGTTGGTTCGCTCATGTATTTAGCCAATACACGACTAGACATATTCTATGCTGTGAAACAACTTTCAAAAGTGATGGTTAAGCCTACCAAGCTCTTTTGGAAGGCGAGGCAAATATCACGTCTCGATTGGCACATCTCGATATGGATGTGGTGAGGGCAGTCAGATGAGGTGAAGTTGCATGGCTTCATGGATGTAGATTGGGTAGGAAGCCCAACAGACAGAAAGAGCACATCTGGAGGAATTCTCAGTATCAAATCTACAATAGTTTCTTGGTACAGTAGGAAACAAATATTTGTGGCACTCATTTCAGTGGAGGCCGAGTACATTGTAGTAATTTTGGCTACATGCGAGCTATATGGATGAGGAAGATCCTGGTCGGTTTTTTTGGTTCTCATTTAGATCCTACTGTGATATATTGTGATAATGAGAGTTGCATTAAACTCCTTGTTAATCCAGTATTTCATGATAGATCTAAACATATTGACATCCGGTAACATCATATCAGAGATTGTGTGCGGCAGAGGATCATGTTTCTTTCTTACATTCCTATGGAAGATCAGGATGCAGATATTCTGACGAAGGCGCTCACCGGGAGAAAATTCGAATACCATAGAGACAAGATCGGGGTGGAAGATAATCCCTATCTTGTTGAGAGGGAGTGTTGAGATTCAAAAAGATGATGAGATTAGTGAAAAGAGTCACATTCACTAAGTGGGTCTGCAGGCTATTTTTGGCGCAAGTCTATTTTTAGAATATTTATATTTTTAGACATCTCGATCATATTCTATGAGTTGCAGGATGCTATTTGTGGATGGTTGGTCAAGTTGGAAAAATAGATGGACTTCTATTTTTAGACATATTGGGTGGAATATATTTTTAGATTGCTAGTCTAAAAACAGATATGTCAAATATTATTTGATCTTAACAATATTTGGACTCTAAACATTATATTATTCTCTTGGAGCACTTCAGTTAAGTGCACAAATGTGGCACAACGGCACACAGAAGGAATTACACTATTTCTAAGGGTTTAATGGAGCTAATGCATGGAGGACTTCAATTAGAACTCATGTGACAGATTTTGGTGGAGTTGTAGAAGTAGTTGGTGGAGTTGTGTTCAGTTTAACTCAGTTAGACTCAGTTCAGCTAGTTGTATCTAGTCTAATTGATTGATACACTAGTAGAGTGGTGTGAATTAATTAGTTAATTAATTCACTAAATAATAACTCATTAATCAACTGAAGAATACATCAGTTAACTACAGTGCATGGACAGTTTCAGTGGAGACGAGTGGAGAGGTAGGTGAAAGAGCAAGTGTGACTATCAGTTGTGACTATAGTGATGCATTGATTGCATCCAACACTCAGTGGAGATGCCAATGAGGATTGCGCAGTGCAAGCCAGTTGGATTCGAGTTCATTCAAAGCCATTCTTCGGCGAGTTGTGCGGTAAGTGGTGCATGGTGTAAAGATTGGTGCATGGATTTGCAATATCGGGCCTGATTAGTGTGTAGCGATTGTATTGTACTAAGAGATTGATATGATCAACTTTGTATGAGGATTTTTACATGATCTCTATGAAATATATTATATACAGATAGTTGGGGTTTTCAGCTTCAGGCTTTCCCGTTAAACAACTGTGTTAATGTGTGTGAATTTTTATTGTTTCATGTGTGCATTGCAATCTTAATTTAATTTCCGCAAATGATCAATGGTGGAATAGATTATGTATTTTGCATGAAGTTAAAATAGTGTGAGATCAGGAGAATATTGGACATATAACACATAAGTTATATAATTTCTACAAAATATAAGAAGGATAATGGAGGAAATGGAGACAGTGGAAAGTTGCCATCATCACCTTCATCTTCATCTTCATCTTCGTCAACCTCTACATCATCTTCAGTACATCATACTCAAAAAGTCAAGAACAAGGGTAAATTTAGTCCTTTTCTTAAACTTAATGTTAAGCTTGAATTTACCAAAGTTTGATGGTGAAGTAAATGCAGAAAAGCTAGATAATTGGATTAGGCAATTAGAGGTCTATTTTAGAATTCAAAATTTTCATGATGACGAAACCAAAATTCAACTAGCTTCATTGAGAATGGAAGGTACTGCTCTTGTTTGGTGGGAAGCCAAGACAAGGGAGGATATCAAGAAATATCGTAAGATTATCTTATCATGGTCTTATTTCATTTCTGAAATAAAACAACAATTTTATCCATTAGCTCACATGCAGAAAGCCATAATGGGCTGGAAAAATTTTAAACAGTTGAAAGGACAAAATGTTCAAGTTTATACCCAAGAATTTAGAAGAAGAGCTCTTTTGCTAGGAATTGATTTGCATAGCCAAGACACTTTACTCAAGTATATAGGAGGTTTGCATACTTACCTAAGACATACCATTCTCATGTTTAACCCTACAAGCTTAGATGAGGTTTGTGTTCAAGCCACACATTTAGAGGCAAGGGGGTAAACAAAATTCTGATGGGAATGAGGAAAGTGAGTTTAAAGGCAAATGGAAGAAACAAAGAAATGCAAATTCTAGAAAAGAGAAGGGAAATTTTTTTCTACAAACACCGTTCTAAAACAAGCCATGACGAGGACCATTGTTGGAAAATTCATCCAGAGTTGAAACCAGAAAGTTTTAAAACCAAAGATAAAGCCAAAGAGAAAGGCAAAACAATTGCAATAGCTGAACAAGATCTAGGGTCAGAATCAAGAGATGAAACAAAAATCATAGCTATGGTACTAAAGAACTTGAAGGGGAAAAATAATGAAACTAAACCCAGTTCTAGTATTTCTAACTGTCACATAGAAGCTCCAAGTGAAGAGAAGAGAATTGAACTGTTTCATGTGAGGATCATTTCCAAACATACCAAGGTTGACACACTATTTGACAGTGGGTGACAAGCGAACCTTATTTCTGAAGACTTAGTCAAGAAACTAAATTTTGAAACCATTCCACATCCTAAACCATATCCTCTTGGTTGGATTTGTAAGGATGCAAATTTACAGGTTTCAAAGAAGTGCATGTTGTGCTTTGCAATAATAACACATTTTATTAACACAGTTGAATTAGATGTTGTTCCGCTTGATATTACAGGTGTGGTGTTGGGCAGTCCTTACTTGTATGACATGAAAGCTATCTTCCATCGCCATGAGAACAAGTACCATTTATTCTAGGATGGCAAGGAGTTTATTGTGAGAGCACATCGCAAAAAGCTAGACTCTTCTTTAGTGAATGCAAGGCAGATGAAAAAGCTTGTCAATGCAAGTCAAAATTTGACTTTATTGATGATTAAACAAAGAGAAGTTGTACATAATCCTTTTTATGTTAATGTTGATGTAAATAATGATTTGTTTCAGTCTGAAAGCAGGTTGTCTTTGAAAGAATAGGACAAGAAGTTGCAGCAATTGTCTTTGGTGTCGATCGATGCAGAAAACAAAGTGTCAATGCAAGGAGGTGAAAAAATCCAAGAGAGGGTAAAGCATCCAAGCAAAGAAGGCACAAAGTTCAACAATGATCATTGCTAGTTTCAGAATGGCAGGGTACTATGGCAAGAAAACTTGGTCAGGAATCGACACAAGTACAAGGCTAATTCAACAAAAAATCGCCATAAGGACAGAATACAAGGTGAATGTAATATTCAGTTTCCTTTGAAGGTAGACCTATGTAGGAACAATATGTTTACTACAAATTTCCGTTGCTATTCTGAAAGTTCGATAATTTGTAGCATGACAAAGTCAAAGTTATCAACAGTCGGTCAACAGATTCAAGGAAAAATTTATCGTTTTATGAGAAGCTCCAATTAATGAAATCAGGGAGATTTCAGTGGATCAAGATTGGAAGAGTGGAGATTCAGTCTCCTCATCTTCAGGTTCAGTTGTCTAGAGAGATTTTGGGGTCCAAAAGCTTCCCAGTGGGGAGGTGTGATCAGGAGATCATGTCCAAGTTATGAAAAATGCTCAAAACTGAAAGTGCTTAGAAGTGGTTGCAATCTGAACGAATGGAAAGGTCTCGTCGCTGCAATTCTAGTGCCATGAACGGTTCTCAAAACTGAGGTCATATGCAAAAGTTATTGAGGTTTGAAAACGCCCAGTAAACTCCAAGAAAGAACTGTTTGACTTGGTTTGACTTTAGACATTTTAGCAAAAAAAAAATTATTATTATGTTTAAAAGTCATTTTTGTTATTTTGGTGGAAGCCAATAGAAGGGCGCCACGTGGCCTGCCCGGAGGTTGCCACGTGGCCCCAGGCTTGAAGGCAAAGGTTTAAAAAAAAGTTGGTGTTTAAGCCCGACACCATGGGTAGGCACTGCACGAAAGCTCGGGTCGGCGCTGAACGAGAAGGTGTCACATTGAACGCAACAGTCAAGTCGGTGCTGAAGGAGAAGGGGTCATACTGCATGTAATAGTTGGGTTGGCGCTGAACATGGATGGGTCACCCTGCACGCGAGTCGGGTCACCTCGTTATATCAACCAAAAGATTTGTGCAAGTTTGGGGGATCGAACCAGGGCCTCCCGCCCGGGAGCACACAGGCCCAATCGGCCGGGCTGTGCTTTAGTACTTAACCATCAATGGACGCCCAAATTATTTGACCTTACCTTTTGATTTGGGCAGAAAAAAAAGGACTAGCCCTGCAGGGCTAGCACCTATATCATATGACCCTTCATCGTGACTAGGGGCATGGCATCAACCATATCCGCCGGCAGACTAACGGTTAACGGAAGTTGCGCATGTAAACGTGCTTGTTGATAAACCTAAAATTTATTGCTACCGCTAATTTGGGGCACAGTTTTGCTATTTCAGGATGGACCGCCATTTTTATCAACCATAGCTGGAGTTCCTCCAGTTTTGGAGGAGGTTTTTGAGGGATATTGGCCAAATCTTGTTTTTGCCATAACTCCTTCAATTTTCGACCAAATGAGGTGAAAAAATAGTCAATTTTGGGTATTTTCGACATTCGGAGCAGTTTGGCATAGGTTTTAGGTCGAACATAGGTCATCTTCAATAGTTTTAGCTTCAAGGAAGATCAAGGAGCCATCAGGGCCATCATGGAGAAGGCAATGTATTGGGATTTCTTTATATTTTTTATGTAAATGAATAGTCATCTTTGGCTAATTCATACCTTCTGAAGCTGATTTTACAGATATTTTTTCCTATTGAGGCTTATTTTCACTTGGACTTTAGAAAATTAATACATGAGGGACATGCCATTGGGAGCTGGACCAACAGATGTAGCCCAGGAGGGGTGAATTGCTTCAGCAATTTGTTGAGTAATGTGCTTTGGTGAAGTTTATTTCTCTGTTATTTATTACTGTACAATGATAAACAATTAAAATACTTAATCAATCCTCACACAGAAATCTGTTCAACAAAGCTAAAACTATTTGTTTAACCTGCAAATTAAGGAGAACCTTATGCACACATTATTATTACTGTTTGGATACTTAGCACAGCATAACTAATACAATCCATTCAGATCAGAGGGCAACCGCCATGCAAAAAAAGATGTTCCTGCAAATCATTAAATGTAGTCTTATTCAATCTGGGGTGCCAAATGTACCATGAATTAACCATTTGACATGACTTGTGTTGGATAAATTTATTGTGTCCTCTATGCACCTGAGCTTATATTTGACAAGATTGGATTAAAGACTCCATTTCATGCACATTGGAAGCGATGTTGACGAGGTGGCAACGTACCTAGTCATATGGAGGTCCAATTGCCTACTTGTATGCCTGCTAGCCATTGAATAAATCCTCGAATTATGCATAACAACTTGAATTCAGTGATTGCTGGTTCGAAACCCTTGGAGTAAGTATCCCTTTATTTACTTCTTCAGGAATCAGTGTCCCGCGTAATCTCGTTGAGTGAGGGTTTGAATGATGAGCTCGCAAAAAAATCACCAACGTCGAGTGATGTGAAAGAGGAAGTGATCAATTAAAGAAACAAGAACGACCGCATTATAAGTCATATAGTATTATGGAAGTGAGGGGCTCAAAAACAGAATAATAATAATTAAAAGGTTTATCTTTTAAAATGATGAATAGAAAGAGATCGAGATCTATTCGGCCTTCTTGTTATTAATGTATGCTTGTGTTTCATGGGTGAGATTAGGTAATGATACTTTTCCAATACTATAATTAATTATTGCATAAACATTAGAGTTGGTCATGTTCTTTTGGTTTGCTTTCCATTCATTAATTATTTTTCAAAATATTTTTAGTTTCTTATATAAAATTATTTTTCATTTAAAATTTTAAAATGAAAATTGTTTTAATTTTGTAATTATTTTAAAAATGTTCACAAATTTCTTATTTGTCATAATGATTCAAAAAAATAAATATTATCATTTTTTAGAATAGAATCTTATTGTTATGAAACTTATGCCTAAAATTATATCTTAGTAGTGGATATTGAAGATCTAAAACTTTGGTTGTTCTAGTTCTTTCATGCTTACAGAGGAGAAACCATTACAATTAGAAAGAGTTCATCATCCTCTTGTTGTTTGGCTTTATAAATGGTACCTACCAATCTTTCATGCTCCAATTACAAATCTTCTTAATTCCTACCCTACTTGCTTGTATTTACAACCTACTCCAGGATGTGCTTGTATTTACAACTATCTTCCATTGGTTGCAAGTTTATGAATATTATGTGTATGTCTTCTTTATGCCTGCCTATTTAATATGAAGACAGGACAATAGACACTAAGCGTCATAAATTCAATGCTATAAATTTAATGAAATTTAGTTTAAGCATTCATTTTTGTTGACAAAAAAATAATGTTGTTTTTTGTTCTTTTGCATATTGTGTTATTCATCACAGTTCACATGGGCAGTATTCATCAGGCCTATAATTTTTATGGAAAAATATTCTTGTAAGTTATATTTATTTTATGAAAATTGTGTTGTTGGAGATTTCAAATCGTAGTGCATTTTTTTCTTTTCTTTTTCAGAGATTGTGGTAATATCCATAAGAATATATATCTTGATTGTTTTTTATCCTATAAAAAATAAAAATAAAATCATTGTATTTGAGAAATGGCGTCCATGAAATGAAAGAAAAAATAGTCCTATTGAATTCCCTCCATGTGATTTACATATAGTATAAGTAAATGGCCCTACTAAATTTCATTTATATGATTCCTATATAAATTGTAATATTGGTAAATTAGTGTCATCTAAGTATGCTCATTCAGGTGTACTCGGAGTTTTGGTTTATAGATAAGATTTTATGTTTGAGATTTGCTGTCTACGCGACTTGAAATAGTGGAAGATGTAATGCCTAAGGTATACATAAAGTTTAACATTATTTTTCATTTTCATATGAAAATAATAAATTTATTTTAACTTGTCAATTTTGAAAAACTAAAATAAAGTTAACCCTTCAAATTGAAATGTAACCATCCCTTCAAACTATCTACTAATGTAAAAAATGAAATAATGGTTTGTTGATTGTGGTATGTATATATGTGTGTTTTTCTTATGTTATATAGTATTATGTATGAATAGTTTTGTATTTGTATTGAGAGTAGTAAGGCGTTTTACACTTTAGGGTGGGGAAAAAGTTATTATTAAATAATAAATGAACAATTATAATATTTATGCTGAAGGTGTTCTCTTTATGAGATTGGGTGGGCAAACACTGTTCACCCCACCCAATCAGAGAGCTTCCTCATCGCCCTTCTAACCAATTATATGCTGACATGTGGCGACAGAGTATTGGGTGAGTTAAAGTCAATTTTTCCTGCCCATCCTCGATTTCTCCACGATCCATGAGATCCTTTAGTTGTATTAAATCTTATTTCTTGCAGCTTGTAATGGCAAATCCTGGGAGGCAAACGATATATTTGCTGAACAACTCGAAATTTACGGAAATTTTGGGGAAGAAATGGGTGTTTTTAACAGTGGAGGAGGTTGTTGTTACCTGCAAAACTCTACTTCGCCGTGAAGTGCTTGACAACGCCGGTCAGGTGATCCACTAGAAAACTTCTCGGTTCATTCCAGTGTATCGGCTCTGCCAGTGAATCACCGAAGCTAAAAATGGGGCGGATTCAAATTTTTTGTAATATGAAAAAAGCTAACAACATACAAGAGCCTATTCTGTCCAAGAGCCGATCCAAGCTGATCTAGGTAATATATAATTTTCAACATTTAATTCATATTTATTTATCCGTTATACCAAATCCATGTCAGTTTTGAAAATGATTCTCAATTCACCGTCACAAAAGATCAATATGTACTGACGAACGAACGGAATACCGGATAATTTGGGTTTAAAAAGACGCTTTGTTGGAGCAGAATACCAAAAAAATTAGGTTTAACGGCGGTGTTTACGGGTTCCGGCAGTGGCAGACCTACTAGCCTTGAAAAACCTGAAATGGTGCAATTCGCTTGTAGTGTGTGTAGTAGTGATGGTCTCTTAATGTTACCCTCATCACCACTTTGCAACCTTGCACTCGTGCCATCTGAAGCGAGGGCAACCGCCATCCAAGAAACAAATGTTCTTGCAAATCATTAAATGCAGTCTTATTCAATCTCGAGTGCCAATTGTACCGTGAATTTACCATTTGACATGACTTGTGTTGGATAAATTTATTGTCTCAAAGCAGATTGCCCTCAATGTAACAAGTCATAGATTATACAAAAGAGTATGGTTAAGTGTATTTATTTTATCGATATATTATGTGAGATGGTTAGGAAGATGTTACTAGGTAGATAATTGCAAGGTGGTTAGCTTCTTTTTAATTTGGATAATTTTCATACGATATGGAGTTGTTGGTGTAAAGGATTATTTGTGTATTTTCATTATTAGATGTGGTTATTAATTAAGCTAGAGGCATTTTCTTTATGAGATTGGGTGGGTAAACATTGTTCACCCCACCTAATCAGAGAGCTTCCTCATCTCCCTTCTAACCAATTATATGCTGACATGTGGCGACAAAGTATTGGGTGAGTTAAAGTCAATTTGGCCTACCTATCCTTACTTTCTCCACCATCCACGAGATCGGCGTTGTGGACCATCGCGTGCAAAGCTCGGTTGCCACATCGAAAGCTAAATCAAAGATTTTGAGGGTTTTGAAGAATGTCGAGCACGGAAAACGTAGTTGTGATTGAATTAGACATAAAAACTCTCGCTAATTCTCTGAAGGATCAAGGGAATGCTCATTTCAAAGCCGATAATTATCTTAAAGCAACAATTGTTTATACTCAAGCTATCAAGGTTGATCCTTCCAACGTAACTCTTTACAGCAATAGATCTGCAACATTTCTAAATCTTGTCAAGCTTAGTAAAGCACTTGCTGATGCTGAAACAACAATCAAGTTGAATCCAACATGGGAAAAGGGTTATTTCAGGAAAGGTTGCGTATTGGAAGCAATGGAGCACTATGATGAGGTTGTGGCTGCTTTTCGAGATGCCTTGTAGCAAAATCCACAAAGCACAGAGATGGCCACAAAAATTAAAAGACTTTCACTACTGGCTCAGGATAAAATGCGAGCACAGGAGAAATTAACCATTAGAACTAATATAAACATGCCAAAAACACTGAAAATTTTGAAGTCAGAATTGGTTCAAAAATTCGCATCTGAAGCAAGTGGAGAAGAGATTTTTGCTTTCATTACTGATATAATAGACGCAAATATAAAACAATGGCATGAAAATGGGCACGTGGATTCTAGGGTTACTTATCTCTTTGACAAAGCAAAGGATCACTTAGATGATGCTGCCATGATTGTAAATGTGGAAAAGGAATTTGAGTCACTAGACACTTTAACAAGCTACATGTCATTTCTTAGACAACATGCAGTTGATACATCATCCAAAGCAGCTTGCTTGGTTATGCCGAAAAAAGTGATATCATTTCATCAAGTTTGGAAGGGGCAAGGAATCAGAAAGTCGAAACATGGGCATGGGGATGGTTTCTTTGTCCAATTGGAGTCATCTAAGGAGGTCCGCAAACTCTGGTTTGTTCCGAGCTCAATTGAGAAAGGAAAAACCTTGTGCAGGGACCCCGAAGATTTAGATTTGGATGCTCATGCCATGCTTCCACCTCTTTTCAGATAGGAAAAATGAGAATTTTTAGTCCCTTATATTGTCAGCTTGGAAAGACTTTATATTTGGGCTATCTAGATGTCAAGGAAGCCATTTTTCACTATCAAAAAGGAAAAGGTGAAGCTTCATTGATTGTCCAATGTCATTCGTACAATTATTATCTTTTGCTCCAAATTAATTGGTTTCAACAATATAAATGACATTGTATCTTTAGATGTGAAAATTTCAGGGAATTGGGTTTTGTATGTTGTCTAATTTTTAGCCTGTCATTTGGCTCAATATCAGTTCCAACAATTTTGTTTGGGGTTCCTATGTACTCTCTTCCACGCTCTTTTCGTTGGGGCATGTGAAATTATTACGCGTTAACTAAAATAAAAATCATCTACCTTACAACATATATTTCACGTGACCGCTTGTCCCTCCTCAACTTGTCGTTGTCGCTAGCAGCAACGCTTCCTTCTGCTTGTCTTTTAACCCCAATGGGATAAATAAAGTGAACTTGTCTGGCAGGTATAAAGAATTTCCATGGTTTGCACGTTGAATGATACACAACATGACACATCTAAATGTGCAAACCATGGACCCTTTCCCTCTAGCCCTATGTCACCCCAGGACCAAAGAAGAAAAAAACATTTATCTATTTGCAACATAAAATATTGTTTGTGCAAGTGATGCTGAATTGAAAAAGCAGAAAGCACTGGAGGATGCAACATATTTGTTAAGAAAAGAAAAAAAAAAAAAGACATCGAAAATTTGGCTGAAGTGCAAGTGAATTGCAGTAGAATTTTGGTCATGATAAATTAGGCAAGACTACAAAACAAGATGTATCCCCACTCCATAATGTTACTTTACACCTTTTGGATACAAATGCTAATTTTAAATTTTGTAAAAACTTTGATAGAATCGATATCTAGAAAGCAACAAGAAAATAACAATTATTTATTTTATACACATCCAGGTGCAAATGCTAGTTTTAAATTTTGTAAAAAGTTTGGTGCGATCGATATCTAGAAAGCAACAAGAAAATAACAATTATTTATTTTATACACTTTCCGTCTCATCGTGGGCTGAGTAAACAATAAATTAGTCAATCTAGAAATCTGATTTTAGCTTTCTATCTTTATGTGGATTACACTTACCAACGGCTCTAGTTCTTCGGATTTTGTGTCACGACTCAATTGACTGGTAATGCCACGATGTTGCTAGCTCGCTCGCACTTTTTCTCTCCTACAGGCTACGTATGTATTGTCTCTCGTGGGGTGCGCTTAGAGGCCACATATGTAATGCACGGTACTGTTGTTTGTTTTGTCATTTTACCCAAATGTTCAATTGTTTACATATTGTGTGTGAAGTCGTGATAATTGAGGGATGAAGAAATGAAACTCAAAATAACTTACAAAATACGCCACATACCAATAGAAGGGTATCTTGAGGGATGAAGAAATGAAACTCAAAATAACTTACAAAATACGCCACATACCAATAGAAGGGTATCTTGAGTGTTGACTTGAATAAGTAATCTGAAATATTTGTTTATGGTGGAGTGGACTAGGCGTATGTGAGGTGTGTCTCCTTAAAACTTTCATTCCAGATTTGAGAGTCATACTTCAAAATACCATCACATTCAATTTAAGTGAAAGTGCTTTTACTTGAAAGTGTCTTAGTCTCATGGCAACACATATTTTCCAGTCTATTTGTTATTATTAAATGCTAGTGGGTAATACATACTTACTGTTAAATTTAAACAAATTTAAATTTAAATATAGCAGTAAGCATATTACCTACTCGCGTTTAATAGTATATAGATTGAAAAATAACATTTGCGATGAGGCATGGGACTTTTCATAAAATATTACCTACTAGCGTTTAATAGTATATAGATTGAAAAATAACATTTGCGATGAGGCATGGGACTCTTCATAAAATAATGAAATATAAAGTTTATTTTTAAAAAATAAGAATTACTTATATGTTTCTATATAGTGTTGCATCCATAAAATAATGAAAAAAGGAAACGTATTCTGACTCTAAAATTGGAGTCACATAGTAATAGTTGTTAGGTAAAGTGAAAAGAGTAATGCAAGTAAAGTAAAAGTAAGTTATAAGTATAAAAATGCCATGGACTTTCACATATTTGGCTTTTAAATATTTAAATATTAGGTATGTATAATAATTAACATTTTATATATTTATTTATAAAAAGGTTAATTTTAATAAATTTTTGTTTTAACTATAGATAAAATAGAAAAAATGAAAATTAAGAATTAGGTTTTTTTATGAAATAAAGTTATAAGAAATCATTTTTTTTTTTTTTTTAAAAATTGAGTCGGTTGCTATTTAGTATTCAAAAAAAGAAGGGAAATAATTCCTTGTTACATTCGAGATTTGGAGAAAAATGCCATGGAGGGGTTAAGTGGCAGGATACCGAGCCTCCTTTGTGACTACTAGTACTACTATACTGCATCACTGCATCTTGATAAATTCTAACAAACTGGGAGAGCATATAAGAAAATTTAAAGGACATAATCTAAGGAATGAGAAGGAGGAAAGCGGATTGGTTGAAGATGTCTTGATTTGCTCCCGGATTGATCGTTAGATGAGTTCCTCAGCTGCTATTGGTGCCGGAGGGATGCAATGTCCACGTGATGATTTTGTTCCATCTACTTCGGCTGCTCTCTGATAAGCTCTTTGGCAGCCCTTTCGGCTTGAAAGTTGACACAACAAAGCAATTTTCTTTTCTCAAGACTACGTGATTGAGGGGACGAGGTAGAGAGACTGTTGTAGAGATTGAAGAACTGAAGAAGGAGGGAGCAAGAAAGTAGCTGGGCAGAGAAGGAGGATCGGGGAATATGCCACAGAGAGAAAGGGGAGAAATGGGGAGAAAGAGCGGAATGCAAAGGGTAAGGTCGGCAAGAAAAGGAAAGCGAACGGGAAGAGCCGCGAATTGCGAAATGGAAAGAGCCGCGAAGAGCGAAGTGCGAAGTGCGAAATGGAAAGTGCTGCGAAGTGTGAAGTGAGAAGAACTGCGAAGTGCGAAGAGGAAAGAGCCGCGAAGTACAAAAAGGGAAGAGCCGCGAAGAGCGATAAGCGGAAAAGGTAAAGGGTGCGAACTGTGAAATAGGAAAGGCCGCGAAGTGCGATAAGCAAAAGAGTTAAATAGTGCGAGCTGCAGTATGCGATATCAAAATATCGCAATTGGAAAAGATGGCGGTAGTTTTTAAAGGATAATGGTAAACAAAGTGAAGTGCGATAAGCAACAGGTGACAAGGAGTGCGATCGCAAGTTCATAATCGGCTGGAAGGGGCGGGAAGACTTAAGAGGAAAGGGAAAGAGGTACAATGAGCGAATTGCGATGCGATATAAGGAGTGAAGATAGAAATGGCAACGAAGAGCAGACCCAGGTAGTTCATTGTGGGGGAAAAGATGAGAGCAGACCTGAACTGACAGAGTCCTAAAAAGGGAGAGATTTGGGCAGGGAAAGGTAGAGTGAGGAGAGGAAATCATGGCAAAGGAGAAAAGGAAGTGGCTCCTTGGAGAAGAAGTTGACCGAATGGTCTCTCACATGCATTATTTACCAAAATGTCTACTTTCTTGTTGTTTTTTCTGAGAATGTGGAAGAAAAAGATGTCTTCCATTTCCTTGCATAGATTGCACCATCTATCAATAAGCATGCTGAGAGATATATTGGGGGTCTATGTAGAATTCTTCATCATGCTTATGATGATTGTGGAGTCACCAAAAATCATGACTTTTTCCATTTTGAGAGTCTTAACAATCTGAATACCTTTCAACAGTGCATAGGCTTCGACTTTGTTATTGTACAGACAACCCAACCCACATTCATAGGTGGCCATGATGCCACCTTGTGCTTCCATTATGGATCCTCCTACACCAACAATACCTAGGTTTGATTTTGAAGCACCATCAAAGAATTATGCTGGCCTTTTTATCACGTCAATCCACTCAATAATTTCTTGCTCTTTGAATCTTATCTTCCACTGCTCATTATGTGGAAGACGGATGACTGGATTTTTTCTAACCCTCGGGGGATTGTCAAGAGCTTTACCAAGAAATATTCTTTCTTCAATTTGCAGATTGCTGAAGTTTAGTTGGCTGTTGTTTTTGGAGAGGGTTGTCTCAATTGTAAGACTCCAAGTCTTTCTCTAGACTTTTCTTGTGTAGGGTCTCTGATCTTGAAAAATAGCCTTGTTCCTTGTTAACCAGGTGTTCCATAACAAACCAAGGGGATAGTATCCCTAACTCTTTTGGTTACCGACTTGCTTTTTTTCCCCAAGGGTAACTTCTTTTCCATTTTATGATAAAATACGAGATTGAGCTGATTGCACCAAGATCAATCCGAGAGTATTCAATTAGTGAAAGCCAACATTGCGAGGCAAAGGGGCATCCAAAAAAGAGATGGAAGGCAGTTTCTTCAGCCTTGAGGCAGAGGGGACATCTTGATGCGCAACTGATACCTCTTTTTTTTAAAGTTTTCAAAGGTAAGAATCTTCCCTTTGAGCAAGATCCAAGTGAATATTTTAACTTTGGGAAGTGCTTTAGATTTCTAGATTTGCTTCCAGATGGCCCAAGGTGGAGCAGGGTAATGATCTTTGAGAAGGGACTCATACCCAACTTTGACAGTGTAAGAGGAACCAGACAGATCTCATCTGAAGCTGTCTTGACAACCTTTGTTCAGAGGGGCAACACCATGGAGCATTCCTTTCAGAGTTTTTTGATCATTCACAAGGAGGGGAGGCATAAGTGGAAAGGTCCAACCCTTCCATAAGTTTGAATTCTCCTCCTAGATAGAAATTTGGTCCAAAGTATTGATCCCTTGGCTTCTGAGATAATTTTGAATGCGTAGAGTACTGGGTTTTTAGAGGTAGGGGGTTGCCCCATAATTTTATCTTCCCAGATATTTACACTGCATCCTCCATGAGGGACTTTGGAGGTATTATTGACGATGAAAGGAATAAATT
The DNA here is from genome assembly GCA_034641835.2 of Pinus albicaulis. Taxonomy (NCBI): domain Eukaryota; kingdom Viridiplantae; phylum Streptophyta; class Pinopsida; order Pinales; family Pinaceae; genus Pinus; species Pinus albicaulis. The sequence goes on along the minus strand of CM076583.1, from coordinate 936,460,220 downwards.
TTTTACAGAGAGCCCATATTTTAGTGCACAGTCTAAGAGGAATAGTATGATCTAAGAGCTTTTGTTTTGATGTGGAGAGGTATTTGGTCTCCAGCATTTGCTTCCACCAAGGTTGTTTTCCCGTTATAAGGCACCATACAAATTTTCCATCATAGGCAATGTTCAACAATGTAGGGATGCGAATTTCCAATCCTCCATTTGCATGATTTTGCGTTACCTGTCTCCATTTGACCAAATTGAACTTCTTCTTCTCATTTTTCCCTCCTTTCCATAAGAAGTGTCTTAAGATAGCTTCTATTTTGTGCTGGATGCTGATGGGAGCCTCAAGAAGGGAAAAGTGGTACAAGGGTAAGGAGGATAGGACATATTTTAAGAGGATAACGCGCCCAACCATGTTGAGCCAGGAGGATCCCGATTGCTGCACTTTATTTTTCATTTTTTCATTGTTGAGATTCTAGATCTGTGTCTTCAACTGTCCAGCACTGACAGGCATGCCAAGATAATTGAAATGGGTCCAATTCCATTGGTAGGAGACCCCAAAAATTTGGGCTATGCTGTGGATAGTGTTGATAGTTGCGTTCCATCCATAAATTCATCTTTTATGATAGTTTATTTGTCGTCCAGAGTAATGTATGAATTTGTCAAGAAGAAGTTTGAACCTCTCGGAAATGATGTTGGAGGCTCCCCCCATCAAGAGGGTGTCATCAACAAACTGAGAGTGATTCATATTCTTGACTCCATTCGAAAATTTGATGCTAGTGATAAGCACTGCTCTGCATTTGAAGTCCAGAACCCTACTGAAAGATTCTGCCATAAGAATGAAGATAAAGGGAGAGAGGGGACAACCTTGCCTCAGGCCTCAGAAATTTTGGAAGAAATTCCCCGATCTTCCATTGATTAAGGGGGATATCCAAGGACTAGATATGCAACTTTGAATAAGAGATATAAAGTCTACTTCAAATTCCATTTTTTGGAGGACAATGAGAAGGAAGGAGTGTCTCACTCTATCAAAGGCATTGGCCAGGTCAAGTTTCAAGATAAATCCTTTGTCAGATCTCATCATGCTAGAGTGAATGGCTTCTTGGACCAAAATGATAGAATCAATTATTTGTGTTTGGGAGATAAATCCTCCTTGATTTTCATAGATAAGATTCGGGAGGTGGGTTTTGAGGCGGGTAGCCAGGATTTTGGTTATGATTTTATAAGAAGAATTGCAGAGGGAGATAGGCCTGAATCTGGAAAAGGAGGAGGGGTGGTTTTATTTGGGGATGAAGGAAAGGAAAGTAAAATTAGTGAATCCCCCGACCTCCTTTTTTCTTTGGACCCAAAGAATCATTTTGATGAGGTATTTTTTGATGTTATCCCAAAAGGTTTGGTAGAAACTTATGGAGAAACCATTCGGGCCCGAAGATTTGTCAGGATGGAAGGTCCAAATTGCATTAAGAATTTCAGCCTCCTCAATTTCCTTGGTGAGAGAAGTGTTGATTTCCTCTGTAATAAGCTTGGGGGTATAAATAAAAAATCATTGTAATCCTCTGGATCTGCATTTTTGGTTAAAATATTTTTGTAGTGAAAATAAGCTGCTGTTTTAATGGCCTCCTGCTCTATGTGCTTCTGTCCTTCATCATCTGTGATTTCAGTGATGTTATTCCTTGACATTCTAACTGTGGCCTCCTTGTGGAAAAAATAGGTGTTTTTGTCCCCGGCCTGCAACCAAATATTTCTTGATTTAAGTCTTCGTTTTTCCTCTTCATTCCTTCTAGCTTTATACCAATTCTAGTATAGCTCTTTTTCACGGTCTTGCTTTTCTTTGGTTACTCCATGGATGTCGATGTCAGTTTTCACGCTTTCAAGCTTTCTCTTAATGCCATTTTTTACTATGTTAGGTTCACTGTAATGGAGTTTGACCCACTCTTTAAGTGCAATGCGCACCAATTTCAATTTAGATTCCCAAATATGACTAGGGGAGCCCTCAACATGAAGCAACCAAGAGCTGATTATGATCTATCGAGCTTTAGGGGATTCACACCAGAGCAGATTATATCAAAAGGGGAGGGGTACCAAGGAAGGCTGGTCCCCTAATGTGAGGGAGACAGGATAATGATCAGAGTCATAACAAGTCAGGATGGAAGAGGAGGCCACAAAAAAATGGGAGATGAGGGAAACATCAACAAGGAAGTGGTCGAGCCTCTCCATAATATTTCCAGTCCTAATTCTATGATTATTCCAAGTATATTTTTGATTTTTGGGGACGATGTCCACCAAATCGTGATCAAGCATAATGGATTCCAATAGCTCTCTTGCAATATTGGGATTTAAACTGCCTCCTCTTTTTTCATTGGCATGCAAGATCATATTTAGATCCCCTCCAATGATGACATTAGGGTTGTCCTCATTATCTATGTCAGCTTTCATAGTATTCCAACAAGATTCTTTGTCTCTGTAGTGGTTTGGCCCATAAATGTTATAGACAATAGTCTTGATATCCTCTTGTTGGTTTTGAAGAATGACTTTGATCCAATCGCGAGTCTTAACAATTGCAATCTGTTTCCAAATGTTCTGGTTCCATATTTTTGCTATGCCTCCCAAGGCACCTCTAGATTCTACCAGAGTGCCCATGTAGTTCCTGATTTTATTAATGATATTTCTCATTTCAGTTTCTCCTTGTTTTGTTTCTTGAAGAAGGACAATGTCTGGCTTTTCTTGATTGAACATGTCTTTTAGGGCATAATTTTTGGAGGGGTGCCTTAGTCCCCTACAGTTCCAAGTGAGAACTTTCATTATTTTAGGAATGCAGGTTGTGTCCCTGTCTTCCCTCATGATTCATATTGATTGGCTTCTTTGAGTGTAGGTCCTCCAATGTAGGATTCTATTGAGCGTTGAGTACCTAGAGCAATATCCTTTTGAGCTGCTTCCTCAAGGTGATGTTTGGAGTGTTTTCTTCCTGAGCATGTTATTTTAAGGATTTCCAAAGTAACTTCCTATTCTTTTACAACATTACAAGCAACAATCCGAGTAGGAGAGGGCTCAGATGAAGAGGATGGGGGACAAGACTTGGAGGGGGATATGTGAAGAAGGGAGTCAGGTTGAGGGGAGGGGATGGATGGCTAAGGAGGATCCTCTTTGGAGGAGGAAAGGGATGAGAAAGGGTTGGGTGAGGTAAATGGAGGATCAGAGGCTGAGGGAGGGTTAGGAGGAGGATCAGGGATACGAAGAGAGGTTGAGGAAGGTTCCAGATGGGGGTGAATAGGGGGTTGGCATATTTAGAGTGCTATAGGATGGTTGAGGCGCCAGAGTTTTTGGAGTTTTGCGCTGTCTTTTTCTTTTTAATGACTTCCCATTGAGTGTCAGGATCTATGTTTTCAGATTCAATAAATTTTGGACATCTATTAGCAAAATGACCGTATTCATGGCATACCTTACACTTGAAGGGGATTTGTTCGTAGTCAAGTTTCTATATATGCGTCCAATTGTCCACTTTTAGCTTGATTGCTTCTGGAAGTCCCTTTCCCAGATCAACCTCAACATAGATTCTTGCACAGGCTTGCATGTTATCCTTTGGCTCACTTCTGTCAATAAACTTTCCTACGACATTGCCAATCGCTCTTACTGAATCGTCTCCCCCACAGTGAAGAGGGAGGTGAGGAAGGCGGACCCAAACAAGAACATCACTGGGAACATAAAGCTCTGGGTTGAAATCAGGAGTCCATTTATTTAGGTAAAGCCCTCTAGTGTCCATGAAATATGGGCCATTTCTGAATATGAGATATTTGTCCTCTTTGGTCTCAAAATGGAACGTATAATAGCCCCTCCCATAGAATTTGATTGAGATTTTCCCATTTATCTTGTCCAACCAGTTGCACTCTACCCATTTCTGGATAGTCTTTGGTGAGGGCTAGAGACTAGTAAATTACCCAATGAGGCCTTTATCAAAAAGATAGAGGGCAGCCATTCGAGGGATTGTAGGAGGGAGAGAGACTTCCTAAATCCCATCCAAATTTTTGACGAACTTTGAGATTGCAGGCCTTGCTCGAGGAGGGTTCAGAGAGCTGATGAGCACCGAGAAAGCCAGGGCATGATTGGGAGGGGGAGCCGCCTCCGGAGGGGCCATGCGAACACGGACGAGCAACAGGGGCTACTGAAGCTGGGGATCGAGGGCATACGGTTGCGCCTACACTTAGGGTTTCCCAAGTAAAAAAAAAAGATTACGACTTACCTTACTCATCAATGATCATCACAATAACTCTGTTTCTCACATTCAAATCATTCATAAATTATGATAAAAATCTCGCCATTTATAAGAAACCATATAATGGTTAATTTTTCTATTAAATATAATAATATAGATTTTTTTATTTAATATTAATAGTACTTAAAACTAATAATGGTAGGACATTTTAAAAAATGGTGTCTAATTTTATTTTATTTTGATAGATATTGTGTTTCGATGTGTATATGTAGTTATTATAAAGTGAGGAATTTATACATGAAATTAGCATGTAATATATTTAAAGTATTATGAAATAAACCATGTAGCAGCATGATTGGTAAGAGTCACAATGATGATCTATACAGTTTAAAAAGTTAAGATTGAAAGGTGGAATTACATGTAGTTGGTGAGAAGGACCAATGATAAATTAGAAAAACATTTCAAGGATAACAATTATTTAACTATTGGAAAAGGATATAAACAATTTAGACCAATGAGAAAACACCGTGCATGAAGCGTAAGAAGAAATATTGTTGGAAATTCATAATGATAATTTGTGAATGACTACACACAAATTGAAAAAGGGAAGTGAAAACCAACTAATAGAGGTCATACTTGACTAAATTTCACTTATTGTTTCATGACTGGATTGACGAGATAACGTAGATCCTAGATGAATGTTGAATAATCTTATTTTATAGTTGGTATTCATTGTCTATTCAAGAAAATGAGATTGATTTATCTAATGAATGATGATAATAATGCTTATGATGTATTATTGCTCTAAATTTGATATATACTAAGATGATTATCATACTCATGATGTTATAATATGAGGCTATATTGACACGTGGTTCCTTTTATTATGCGATGGAAGGATATATCTTTGATACATACATGTTGATGGTATTTCATGATGCGAAACATGTGGTTATTGCATCCAGCTCTTATGACATGCATGAGCATGCACTTTATACTATTTATAAGATTTTGATAACAACGATGTTATATTCTCATGATGGTATGCATGGTGTGGCATGTGAATTATTTCCTATGATGTTATGATTATAACTAATGCATTGGTTGCGTGTTGAGATGTGGTGATTGACAAGAAATTCACAAATGAGCCAAGATGGCCAGTTTATTTGATGAACCCGTGGGAGTCCATACCTATGAGGAACAATATGAAATACCATAGGGGTTGGGGACATACTCAATTAAAAATACATATTCTAGTGGTTCCTTTGTCTTGTATAGCTCTTGATGGATAACTCTTGAGGGGCTACGAGACCATCTTGAGGAGATCAAGTGACCAATAATGTAGGTTAGGCGTTTGATAATGGATTGGGATGTCGAAGTCTAGTGGGGGTCTAAGAACTTTGATGCTTCAGGTTGTGCACCTTAGTGAGTGTGGAGGGAGTGGGTCGACCTTTCAAGATGCTAGGAGTACTACTGCATGGATTTCTGAGTCGGGTGCTTTCCTTGGGGCAAATGAGGTCTGAGTCAGGCACGAGTCTTGCGGTCAGCCTTGGACTATGGTATAGACCGATGAGGCTTATGCCTGTTTCGAAAGTGAGAAAAAGGAAAACGATTCCTTGAGATTTCTTGGATGGTGTGGAAAATTTCGATGCCTCTTGGTTATACTAGTTCAACAAAGGGTGTAGGACAAACATGAAGTAATAAATCACTAAATAAAATAAAATGTTAAATAATTCAACTTAATTTCGAGACGAAGTTCCCTAAAGATGGGGAGTATATAATGTCCTTAAGAATAATAAATAAAATAATATAATATTAAAATATAAGTAAATAAATAATAAATAATATAGAAAATATAATAATAGTAAATAAATTGTAAATAATAAAGAAAAGATCATAGTAGTAAATAATAAAGAAAATATAATAATAGTAAATACATAATAAATAGTGAAGAAAATATAATAATAATAGATAAATAAAATAGTATATAATAAACTCAAGTTCTAAATAACTATGTATAAAAGTAAACTATAAAAATAAATAAAGTTAACAAAAAGTAAAAAAGAATTAAAAAAGAAAGGGTTAAATTAAGTAAAACTTAAACTAAAGAAATAAAAGTTGCATATTGATACATAGAATGTGTACATGCAGACCCCTTTCCATTTTTTGGTCTATTTAATGGACGATGAGAAGGATGAGATCTATCCATTCTCTTAGGATAAAAGTGTTGTGAAACAAAGGATTCCCTGGCAGTAGTATGTTGATTGAGTGTTCAGGGGTGGCCAATTATAGAAAAATTATGTGCAGTTGAACCTACAGTTGGGTGGAGAGTCGTCTCAAAAACTTGAGATTCAAATAGCCTTCAACTTTGAAATAACAAGTAAGAAATATCATCGCTACAAGTAAGTCATCTCTGCTCATGATTTTTGAAAATTCTATCCTAATTAGTTGAATAGTTAGTGTGTTGATTATTAATTTCATAATTGATTATATCAATTATGTATTTGTGTATTTTAATTATGGGTTATTACATATACATAAATAACCTCTAAGAGAGAGAATGCGAGCAAGCTAGCAACATTGTGGCACTACTAGTAAATTAAGTCGAGACACAAAATTCAAAGAGCTAGAGAAACTCATAAGTATAATCGAGATAAAAATTAAAAAGCTAAAATCAAATTTTTAGATTAACTAATTTATTGTTTAATTGGCCCACGATGAAACGAGACAAATATAAAATAAATAACTGTTGCTTTTCAAATGCCTACCATACTAAACCTTCCACAAAATATGAAATAACACAAGCTTTGGATTACCACACACTTTCATAAAATTTTAATTTTGGCAGAAATGCCTAAATTGAGTTGACTCTATATTAATTTAGTCAAGCATGTAAATATTTTACAATTTTATAAAGTATAACTTTGTAAATTATTTTTTTTAATTTTTACAGATTATTATATTAACATTTATCTCTAATTCTATTGGCTGAAAAATTGAACATGTTATTGCAAATGCTTTTTAAACTGTGCCAACCTAGAGTAAAAGTACACTCCCTCATAAACGTGCTTAGCTCATATGTGGCCTTTTCCATTCACATCCGTGCATACGTTGTTTCGTTCTCAACAAGATGTTCTCAAAATGTCAAATCAGGCAATCATTCCCCACCTGCCTCCCTGCACTCTAGAATAACTCATCTGAAAACATTTATGGATACAGGTCACATTGCAATACCATCCGCCGAACGGTTTACCACGCGTACCATCCAGAAATTCTGGGGAAGTACACCCGAGTTTCCCGTGAGCTTTCCCCTCGTGAAAAAAAAAAATTCAAGATTAATCATTTAAATATGATATTCCGTTAAATGAACTTAGCTGAGTTAATTCTTAATACAAAGCAATCCCCGAAGAAAAATAACTCAAACTAAATGCCACTTGCATCATGTGAACTATAGTCGTTTTAAATAAAATTTAATAAAATTAAGCGAAGGCTATATTGTTCATCAAATTCGAAGTCGATCTTAATATTAAATTATATATATGGCTAGAAAACTTTGATCCAAATTTAGTAGAAGAGAAGTTTATTGGAATGTGTGCTTATATTTTTTTAAACTATAATGTCAAAAATGATGTTCATTCATAAACATGATGATGTATTTAAGAAATTAATAACATTCTAGAGATATTATTACAATGGAGTATGATAAGAAGTTTTCTCATTAAAATTCAAAGATTAAAAAATTAATAAAACTAAATTTATGAAAGTAATATATTTACCATAAACAATAATTCATATATATATATACATAAATTTTTTTTTATTACTATTATGAAAATAAATAATTAAAAATATATTTTGTTATTGGTGTGGAATTTAAGATATATTTATTAAAAATAAAATGTTAAAATATATAATTGTCATTTAATGTGAAAAATAAATAAATAAACAAATAAACAAATATAAATTGTTCAAAGTATTATATTTGTGGACTTCGTTTCATATGCTACTAAGTAAGTACCTACCAACACCAAAATAACACATGTGTTTAAATTTAATGACCTAATTCTAATATAATTATAATTATATTTTTTTCAACCACAAAAATATACATTGTAATTCTTCTCAACTCATAGGAAACACATATTTGAAAGCTAAAATAACACTTCTAAAAAAACAAAATGAATTTGTAGCATCATAATCTAGAATCATATGTCATTAGTATTTGTGTGTATTTTGCAAACAAACTATGTTTAGTAGATATTTGTTTTACTAATCTGAACCTACACAATATTCTTTTGGTACTTCCTATTGTGTAGAGATGTTAATTGTCTAATATCTAATATTAACTTTGTATATAAAGTTCGTAGCTTTACAAATAATAGTCATAGTCACTTGTGTATCTTTTTACTAAAAGGCAAGCAAAAGCTACTATGTAGCACTTGTTTTATTCTTTTTACTTTTTGTTCACTTCACTTATTTTTATAGTTAACTTTTATATATAGTGATTTAAAACTCCATTTTATTATTTACTATTTATTTATTTATTATTATTATATTCTTTTAATTAATTATTATTTATTTACTATTATTATTTTTTCTTTACTATTTATTTTTTATTATTATATTATTTTATGATTGTTATTTATTTACTTATATTTTAATATTATATTATTTTATTTAATATTATTATTTTTAAAGACATTAATTTTTGACAATATTATTTTTAATTTTATCTAATTTAAAAAAGAAAAAGAAGAAGAAGAGAATTTGTACACGAATCACTTACTCACTCCTTGTAGCATATAAAATTACTCATTATTGTGTCAACCTTATGTAATCTCACTTTATGATGGTGGGACCTTTTATTTTTGTCGTTTTTTTAAAAGTTGAATTTGATCCATTAAAATCATAAGATATTCAACAAATATGATGGAACAAAAAGTATGTAGAATGATACACCAACCAGTTATTTATTTATATGATATTTAAATAATTTATTTTTTTATATGATTATGTGGTATATATTGTAATCAGTTTTGGTTAAAGTGTTCTGAATTTTAATTAGTTTAGAAATTTTTAAAAATTATTTCCAAAGTTTATTAAAGTTTTTTAAAATTAAATATTAAATTTATCTTTTTAAAATTTGGAAATTATATTTTTTAATTTTGAAAATTTGTATTTTTAATTTTTGATTGGCAAATGACTAATTTTATATGGTTTAAAATCAAATTTTCAAAATTAAAATTTGTTTAAAAAAAACTCTAATCTTCTAATTATCAATTTTTTTTCTTCCAAATTTATGGATTTCTCCATATTTAATATTTAAAAAAAATGTTTTCATTAGGTTTCAACCTTTTACTAAATATGAAAACTGGGCGATTTAAAAAACAAAAGCTGCAACACTGCATATTACACTGATTTTTCTCTTGCTTATGTTTGTCATATTTTTGTCTTGTTGGTTTTTATTATTGAATGGACTTGGTTCAATCATTTTCCTCAATAAATATTATAAATATTATCTATATTATATATTTTCACAATTCAATTTTAAGCCATAATGCAATATAAAAAACAAAATTTAAGCCAACACTACAATAAATAAAATCTTTTCTTTTATTTTCACATTTTTAATCATATTTTTAAAAAATATTAAAAAAAAGATTAAAAAATTAAGGAATATTTTGCACTCACACCGTGTAACTAAATTTTTTATTATCTTAATAATTTTTAGACATATGAATTCTTTGTCACACAATTAAGACGACACGACATACTTCATATAAATTTTATTTTATACACACACACACACACACACATTATTTAATATAAAGATAATAGAGATTGTAATTTATCCTCTTTATTTGGTCTCATAAGCTAAAGATAGAATAAAATTTGCATACGCACATTTCTATAAAATCTTAACTTTTTTAACAAACGATAATGTTGTGGCTAATGTTTCATCCAAAATTATGTATTCACCGATCTCTATTTGGTTCCAAGGTTATCTAGTCCATTAATTACTTCCGTTCTAGTCCATTAATTACCTTTGTTACTTCCCTTAGCCTTATTCAAATGTATTTCATTATTAGATTTATGAATTTGTTCAAGCATTCAATAATTACTATTAATTACTTTTTTCATAAGAGGCATGTACTAAGGATCAACACTACACTTGTTATAAAAGTGATATAAAAACAAAAATTACACAATTCAATATAAACAAAATATATAATCAAACAATATCAAAAGTGACTAGTGTAAAATAAAATATTCTTTTTATTAATTAAGTAAAATAATAACATTTTTTATTTTCTATTTTTTGTTGGGAAAAAAGAACATGTTTTCTTTATAGAAAATAAAACACATGTGTAGTATATGTCGGGACATTGAAAAGGACCCCTTGGCCTCAGGGAAAATTTAGGCTGCTTTTACCAACAATTTAATCATTATACCAGAAACATGCAATTTCATCCTCTAAATGAGATCCAAAAAAGAGTCAGATCCGCTAAGTGAAAGAAATGTGAGTAGTTGATTTCATTTGCTATGCATACAACCCAAAAAGGATAAGAACGAGTTTGTTGATAAGCCTAAAGACTTGGTATATGTTTCTAGCAAGATTTTTAAATACAAAAATTACTTGTGACAAAGGAAATATCATGAAGAAGCATGTTGAATGAAACAACGCGTGGAAATTGTTGCATTTACATCGTGCCGTGTAATAAAAAAATTGATGTTGAGAATATATTTCTCCTATAAAAACCATCGAAATTATAGTAGTTGAAGAGAAAAAGTATTGAAGTAAACCAATTTATATATGCTTATCAAATAAGATAAGATGATAGTATTGAGAGCTGTGGAGGAATTTTGGTATGATAATTATGCCCATGGGCATAACTGGTGGATCCCGATGATGCCCTCATGGTTTTCATGGATTTCCTACTATCCTTTATTTAGCGCCAGTCCTCTCTTCAAAATCTAATTTGCCGATTGGTTCTATTCCCTGTAGATGTGCGATAAAGATATGTGAGAAAAAGATCTGGTTTTATGAAGAATATTTTGATATAGTGGAAGGAGTGTCTAGTTTTTAGCTTGTAGGTTCCTTGCATCTCTTTCATGATGACCAAAGAGTCTCTCTATATATGAATAGCAATGAGATAAATATAAGAGGCAATCTGAACAAGTAATTTGAGAGCGATGAGTTTTGCATAATTATTTGAAGCATGCCAGATGTTAGAGGAGAAAGTGAAGAAATGAGAGTTGGTTAGATATATGGTGTCTCTCGAGCCTCCTATAATAGGATTTTACTAAGATTCCCCTATAAAGAATGCCCATGGTTTGTATTTGAGGATCTATGTCAGGTTTGAGTATATGCGGGAGGTTTCATAATAGATGATAATAAAACCAAACTATTGACAACCACTATAAAATGGATTGTCTCTAATTTTCAAAAATGGAGATATTCCTTTCTAGCCAGATGCCCCAATAGACAATTAAAGAGGGTGCTCATACGCTTTTAGGGAGTTTCCTCTATAAACAATTTTTTAGACACATATCCACAAAGACCCCATTCCATTAATGTAAGTTACCAATAGATTTATGAATTTCAATCGACACTATGGTAGTAAAAGGGAAATTTATGAAAAGATGTAGAATGTCCTCAACATTTTACATACAAAGTGGGCATCGACTAGGCCTAGAGAAAGACCTGTTTTGGTAAGATATCCCACATTGGTGCTTTGTTTTTAAGGAGAAACCACATAAACAATTTTTTTTTTTGCCAATCAATTTTGTTTCCAGATCTTTTTTACCCAACAGGGAGCAGGGTAAACATGTGGTTGATGGGCTAAGGAAAGATAACCAAATTTGGGACCCTTTACTAGGATATGTATCTGGGTGAGTATCCTAGAACTGGATCAAAATGTTTTTTCTCCCATATTCTCATAACAACCATATCTATCCTTTTACTAGCAAATTTTCCAACAACAACAACCTCTTCCACCTTGGAGATGTCGTTCAATTTGATATTCGCTTCTAGGACTCAACTAAGCTCATCTACCTTCCTTTTCACACATTTTTTGCTGGTTTTCAGAGTGGTTTTGTGTGACAACATCCGTGAGGGAAATCGAGAATTTGAAGAAGTGTCATTGCTAAGCATTTCCCCAGTAAGCATATCACACAGGAAATCAGTTGTGGAAGGTAAACGAAGGGGGGGAATGGAACAAGCAAGGCCACACCATAGAAAACATCAAACAAACTATGCTGAGGAGTGATCATGAATGAATACGATAGGGTTTTAGGTAGGGAGCTTGATAGAATGAAGGGGAGATGGGGGGGACCAAAATCAGGGAGTGTGGGCATGAGAGTCGAGAGGCAGAATGTGGATGGAGACAAAGAGGGGCCAAAAAAAGTACCATCAAATGGAGATGTCAGTTCAAGGAGTGAGGTTGGATAGTATGGCGTTGTCAGATTTGTCAGGGAGGGACAAATGGGAGGGGAATACCAAATTTGAAACCTTTCATACGGGTCTTTAGAGTAATCAAGTTGGTTTGATTCCATTTTGGCTTAAGGAAGAAACATGGCCCTTAGGACCCACATTTGATCAATGATATCGAAACCTAGAAACCTTGATTCATTCTATAAAGCCTAGTTGTAGAGCCCTCCAACTCTAGTATTCACTATCATTATGATCATTGTTACGAAGGTAAAATCTAAAAATTCCTTTCAATTAAGTAAAATGATGTGTAGTGGTGTTTTTTTAGACTTATAAAAGTAAATTGACATAAGTATAATATAACTGTGTGAAAAAACATAACATGATTGCAAAATGATTTCAAAATAATTATAAAGTGATAATAAAGCAAAATATCCACATATAATATAAAAAATGGAATCATTCAATTTTAAAATATTTTTTTATTAAGTAAGAAAAATAATATGCAATGGTGTTTTGTTGGCTTTATAAAATTAATTTATGTAAATTTATCTTATCTCTAATTTTTTTTCCCACGAAAAAATCATAATTTCCATTATGATGAACATGAAAATTACATTACATTCAATAGGTGCCTAAAGTCATTCAAAAAATAGGTTGTTTTGTAACAACCTTTTAGTGATCAATGTTCAAGAGTTGTCATCCTGTAGTGATCACAAAAAAAGAGAGTACAAAAAGCAAGTCGAGAGAGTTGTTTATACCTCACAAATTTTTGGATATATACAATATTAGAGTCATATAAGTATGCATAATGGAGAAAATATAATCCACAAAATTGGCAAAAAACTGCAAAAAAATGCCATCATTATTAGTAAGTCATGAGTTGGGATTCATCTGTCCTCCGCTTCAGCCAAATGAAGATCCTCTATAAATAAGATGTATTCATAGTGTTCATTGCCATTTTGTTTTATGATCCTCCATGTGCCCCTAATTTTTTGAACACCCTCCTTGGAAAGTGCATCAGTAGTGGTATTCCTTTCCCTGTGAATATGACAACATGATACTAGATCAAAGTTTATTTTTAGTAGTAGCACTTCCTTTAGTAATGGAATGATTGTGTGCATGTGACATCTGGATGATCCATTAAAATATCATCATAGATCTCTAACTGTTTGCATCCTTTTTCCATAACAAATAAAAGTAGAAGCTTGACATTGAATAACTAAGCATAATTGTTTGTGTCAAGGCTCAAATTGCTTTGTAATTGAAAGAGTGGTTTCATTCATGTGTAAAAAAACACTTCCTCCACACATATTCATGTGTAAAACAACACTGCCTCCACAAATATGCCCCTGTAGAGAGGCCCCAACAAAATAAGCCTAAGGTCGAGACCTATCCACCTGTTCCTATGTTATGTTCATAACTCTGTGACTAGATTATTTAGATGGGAGAAGATCATATGATGCAAGTGCCTAAGCAGTCACTTGATAAGGGCTCAAATTCTTATCTTGAAAAATTACCATGTTTTGGGCAATCCATATCCCAGAACAGATAATTGGAGGGATATTTCTTAGCTTTTTTGGTGATGTTGATGACCACCAAGAGTGATATGCATTTGTACAAGATGTGCCTTTTCAGTCAGTAAGAGATATAATGATATTGTCAGCTAAGTTCCAAATATTGAGAGTATAGGAGCATTCCACAAAAAAGTGGTCAACTGATTCCTCAGATGATTTAAATAGAGGGCATCAATTTGGGCCTGCAAAGATTCCTTTTTGGAGGTTTTTTCCTGTAGGAAGCTTGTTTTCCAGAATACACCACATAAAAGGGCTAAGATTTCATTGTACATTTCAAATTCCCTACTCGCTTCCACCACCATTCAAGAGAATTAAGCTCTCAGTTGGTAATGATAAAAAGGTATCCTATCATTAGGGTGTATTCCCAAAGGGGGAGTGGACCCATTTGAACTCATCTTCTCTTTCTTGTATTTGAAAATGAGAATTAGTGATGGCCACAATGTAATTCTTCCAAGGGATAATCCATTCAGCTAGAAGATTGAGGTGGTGTGTGTCCAACCAGCCATGCACCCAAATCGTAGTGTTGTTAGGATCTACCACTTGATTTAGACTTATGATTCTATTATTTAAGAGAGTTAATGACCAGATCCCAAGGACAAAAATGATAATGATCACATCCAATCCAAGGATCCAAACCAATTTTAACTCATGCACCAGAGCCAATTTTCCATGCAAGGTCAAGCTCAATGATATTAAATTATTTAATGACAAATTTCCAGTTCACTGAAGCATTTGATCTTTGCTTTTTAGGAATCCCGATCCAATCAATCATAGGTGTTAGGTATATGTATTTTCTTTGAACCACCTCTAACCATAAGTTATCATAGGTGATTAAACATCAACCAACCTTAGAAGCCAATGCCTTGGAAAAAATAAGAATATTCTTGAGGCCCTAACCACCCCATGGATTTAGGAGTGCGATTTTATCCCACTTAATCCGTGGGAATATGTGTCCTTATTTGGATCCCATCTATAGGTATCTATAACAACTCTTGCACAAAGGGTTTAAAATGCCTCTATGGATCCATGGTAAGGACATCTAGAAGACCAGGATGGCCTCCAAAACCGACTCGATAATAAAAAGTTGTCATGCCTGTGATAGCCATTGAAAGCTCCAACACTTCAGTCTCTTCTCAATCTTTGCGAGCAACTAGAGCCATACTAATTTTCTATATTCTTTGGTTTTTAAATGAAAACCAAAATATTTTAGGCCCTTATAAAAAGGTTGCGTATGGAAAGGAAAGAAATTTTAGGCATAAATGATCTCCTCCCTCGAGAGGTCCACTTCAAAGAAGGGAGTTTTTTGTATTATTTTCACCATTCTAGTGGCTTTTTTGAAAAGAGATAGCGATGACTTTGATTGTGTTTAAATCCCTCCTAGATCCATTACTAAATAACAAGACATCATACACAAAGAGGAGGCATGTAATGGATATGTCTCCAACCGCTTTGACGCCTTTAAGATCCCCTCTTCTCTCGGATTCCCTTAACAGTTGGTTAAGTGCCTCTGCTACTAGGAGAAAAAGAAAGGGAGATAGAGGGAACCCCTGCTGAAGACCTCTCTCAATATGAAAAATTTATGTTGCAAAGCAATTAATTAAGACATCAAAATAAGTAGTGGTGACACAACAAAGAATCTAGTTTATGAAATTTCCTTCAAATCCCAAAAGTGTGAGAATCATTTGAATGTAAGTCTAATAGTCTTTGTCAAAGGCTTTATATAAGTCGATTTTAAGCACCAAAACTTTTAGTGTCTTTGTTTTTAAACTGTGAATCCCCTCATGTGCCACCCCAATTGCTTCATGAATTTGTTGACCCTCCAAGAATGTAAATTTTTCTTTGGAAATGTTATGAGATAACACAAGTTTTAATCTATTTGCAATATTTTTCGCATTGATTTTGTAGATACCGTTGCAAAAAGAGATGGGAAAAATTTGTCGAAAAAGTGTGGAGAGTCAATTTTTGGAATTAAATCAATAAAGCTTATGTTGAAAGCATCATAAATCCTTCCTAAGGTCCTACATTCCTCCACCACTTTCAGCAAATAGTCACCTAATAACTCAAATAATTCAACAAAGAGTTTGATTGGCCACCCATCCCTCACTAAGATTTCTTCCCTTTGAAAGCCATGTAGGACTCATCCCATTTCTTCTTCAATAATAGGTTGCATAAGTGATTGGTTGACTTCTTCGTCAATGAATCTGGGAAAGTGTATGGGGAGGTTTATTACTTCTGTGAGAGAGGCCTCCTTGTGAGCTTAAATAGGGATTTGAAATGATTAATTAATAATATAGCGAGGTCACGTAAATAAGAGGCCCTCCAACCATTAGGATCATTAAGTGACCAAATAATAGTTGCAACACGACAACCTCTGGTAAACTGTTGAGAAAAATTTGTATTCTCATCCCCTAATTTCAACTATACGCCCCTACTTTTCAAGTGCTAAGATTTGTCCCTTTCTTCTAAGATCCTACGTCGAGAAGCTTCTAGCTAAAAGATTCGTGCCTTAACTCCTCTGAGTGATAATCCCCTCCAGCTGAATCTTCCAGGTTTTCTAACTCAAGTTCTATTTTCTCCATAGATTCCTCATCCTTTCGAGCATTCTCTTTCGACCATGCAATGGTTTCCTTTTTTAGTATTTTGAGGTTTTCAACAAATTGTTCTGCAAGGGAGGCCACTCTACTAAGAAAATGTCATGACCAGAGGTCAGTCACCATTTTTTGGAAATAACTCTAAATTTAATAAATATAGATAAAATTTAAAAATATAAAATGTAATTATCTTGTATTTAAAATAATTTTTGTTAACGAGAATTAGTATATTTTTTGTGATGGCCTATGTGAATCTTTAGGCTAATTCAATCCCTTCATGTGGTTGTTTGGAATATTTCCTCTCACATGTTCTCCCAGTCTCCTTTTAATGTCTAGAAGCTAACCAAATTCTCAACTCACCTTTGAGTTGGATTTTTCTACCTTATGTCACCGTCCATCTCCCCCCCATAAGCAATGTGGGTAAAGGGTCTAAACTTGAATATAAAAATGTAGGCTCAATAGAGGCATATTTTCCTTTGTGAAGTTTTTCCCTTCACTGCAAGGATCCCAACGCATCACCATAGCCCAAATATACGATGAGAGTGATTATGGACTTCCATTATAGAGTCCTTGTAGAACCAAAAGATAAAGGTGGCAAACATGGAGTAGGACATCAAGCAAAAAAGATGAAAAATATCCAAGGAACAACTAGAGATGGAGTTTACATAATGGGTCCCCAACTCTGGGTATTCTAAAATAAGAGACACTGATATTTTCAATCATATTGAGCTATATTAGCTTAATAAGGTCTTCATTTATTCAAGTGGTGGAGTAGAAAGGGAGTTGATAACGAGCCATTATGGAACAGATGAATGAATAAGGTCTTCATTTATTCCAGTGGTGGAGGAGAAAGGGATTTAGTAACAAGCCAGTATGGAAAATATGAATGTGATGAAATAGATGTTTTATGCTTTGTACGACAAAGTTTTAATAAAGATATCACAATCAGTACCTATTTAGAGACCTATCATAACTTAATGGAGGAAACATACCAATTCCTAGCTTTTGTATGTACTCCCTCAAACCTCATTATGTGATGTTAGGGTCCTATAAGTATAGGATTCATAATTTGGAACTGACTTATGATATTTTTGTAAAAATATGTACATACCTTGCTTTCTGCAATTTGTTTTCCCATATTTTGTAAAAAATAAAAAAATAGAAAAACAAAAAGAGGGTAAAAGTCCTAAAAGAAAGATCAAAGGACTTAGAAAAAATAATATACCCCAAAGAAAAAGAAATAAAACATGAAAGTGAGCAAGTCCAAATGCCACTACTTTTTACTGATGATTATGGCAGAGTGTCAATAAATGCCATAATCCATGATGAGTTGAACTGCTTAATCTTGACTTGTCATGTTTCAATTTTAATGTTGTAGAATAGTGAATAAAAATTAGTCACACAATTTAATTCTGACTAATTATTAGATAGGTAGAGAATAAAGAGGAGCTCATCATTTTAATCTGAGCCCTCAGATGATATAAGGTAGATTTAGATAGTTTTTATTGCTTTCAAAAGAATAAAATGTTCAAGGTTGCTAGCTCAAATGCACCTGCAAAATGGAAGAAAAAATGTTAGATTAAAAGTTGGGTAGGTAGAAAGAAGTAGGAGAATCATGTAAATACTTTTCACCAGGCAAAATCACTAATTTCCCCTCCCCTATAGTTATTTTTCATTCTAGACTTTCAGTCAAAGAGGCTCAGAGCATTTCTCTCACTTATGTTGGGACTGGACCCAAGGCTCAACAACTGTTAAGTTAAAAGTGTTGAATTAAGCCCTCATGGTTTAATAAACTATATAATAATATAAAATACTTCCACGCTTATTATAAAGTTTAATTCAAACTAAACTTTATTCCCCCAAAGCCTTTGTAAATACATTGTTATTTTCCTCGCATAAGACTTAAACCCAGGTTAAAGTCCCCTTTTACCTAGTTTAAATCATGGTTAACTCCATAACCCACCTCACGCGCATTCTAAACCATATATATATAATCTCTTTATATATAAACATTGCTCTATAAAAACTTTTGCATTATACACCACACATATATAAATCATTCTATATATTAAAACCTTGGTTATAAAGTTTATTTTTACAAAGGTTTTGTTATATTTATAATGTGCCATTGCATAAAGCCGCCCAAGCCCCGCCATAACTTTTCCCTACACCTTCCCATCACATCCCGACCGTTCACTCCCATTTCTCAGATCTAACGGTGGACGATGTAATTCGCGCTCTAAACATGAACAATGATCCCAAGCCAAAAGTTGCTCGAAATAGGTTGTATTCGCAAAACCGCTCCCTGTGACGTGGCGTTTTCTCATTGCATCGCGTTCATTTTAAGGAATACCACTTACTGCTTGTTGCTAACGCGAAACCCGCCAATGGTTTTCACAGTCGAAAGCCGAAAACAACCTCCTGCCTATGATTTGACTTGCATTAACAACATTTTTTACAATATTTATGCATAAAGATTAAAACCTTTGTTTATAAATCTTATTGTTATTATTTGCCTCCCAACTGATAAGAAAACTCCGCTTTGCCCTTGAAAGCTTTCCAAGACCTGATTTTAAACCTCTTTCAGTCTTTTTTATGCATGAAAACTCAAATTTCGCAGCAAGATACCCTGTTGACATAACAAAGTACACTATTTTGGCTCCAACAAATCAACAGAAGTCCAAATTCAAGCGGAAGCATCTCCAAAACCGGTCCAACTATCAAAATACCTACAGTTCAGGTATTCTTCAACTATTCAAGCCTGCAAATCCAAAATTGAAGTCCTTTTCACTAAAATACACCTGAAAAAGAGAAATTAGTCATAAATTTGCCCTAAAATGCTCAAAATCAGGGCAAACTCTATCAAAATTTCCCCAGAAACTATTATTGTCTCAAAAGCATCTTTTTAAAGCCGAATCCTCAGTTTTTAATAACTATAAATCACTTCCATGGCTTGAAAAGCCTTTTGAATCAACAGATTACATAAAAATCCCTTTTTTCAGTCCTATCCATTCAGAAAACGTGTGTTTTCTATCTTAAACTATTCCTCAGATTCTAGATTCCTAAATTGTCAAATATTTGCTTAAATTTCCTCTGTTTCTACAAATTCAACTACTGCAAACAATATAATCTTGCTTTAGTTATCTAAAAATGACCAAGAAAAAGAGCACACCTAAGGCTGGAGGATCTAAACCTGTTAAAACTGGAGGATCCAAACCTCCCAAATCTGAAGCAGTAAAAACTCCAAAATCTACTCCTGCTATCACTACTAAGACGACTGTGATTGTTAATCCTCTTCAACCTCCAGTATCCACTGAAGAAGTCATCCCCTTGGTTGATGTAGATTACAAAATTGTAGACCCTCAAGTGGAATTCAATCTATTAGAAGTACACAACTCGTGTCATGAAAAGTTCCTTGACAAAGAAGAAATGCCTCTATGGGATACAAATCTACCCAAGTATGTAATCCTCTTAACACATCCTAGTCAGGACTTGGTAAGATTATTCCAGAAGTATTATGTCCCGGATCAAAGATCCATTGTAAATAATGACAGGGAAATCCTCTTTTCTATCACTGCTGAGTCAATTAATGAAATGTTGCAGTTACAATTTGACCCTAGGGCAGTCCCATTATCCATTGAAGCCCTGACTCAATTATATTTAGGGTTAGATTACCCTAAAAGATTCATGATTTTTCAAAACTTCATGCCCAACCATGTAGATATCCCAAAATTAAATCCTCCATATTCCACTTCCAATTTTCCAGAGGTTTCTAGACATGTTATTTCAATTTTATCCTTCATCTTAGGATACTTTACTGATGAGTCTATCCTTGGATTTTTATCCACTCTATCCCCTGGAGAGCCTCCTGCTGTGGTCTTTGATTTTGCTAGATTCATTGCTGATTCCATACACCACTAGCTGACAAAGCTACCCACTGAAGGGGTGTTTAGATATTCCTCCTATTTATTCCATTTGTTCTTATTTTCACAAGCATATCATTTTCCTATAGGACTACAAAAGATGAATGTAGAGGGCCAATCTCTATCAGTTGTTTTCTAGACATCTTTGTTAAGAAAGGAAGGAAATGAATATAACTATACAAACTTCACTGATATATTTACCAGGCCAGCAAATAATTTACTTCATAAGTCAGAACAACCGAGAATAAATGAAGAGATGAAAAGAATATTACAGCTGTCATAACATTGTAAAATGCGATATTGGTACTTATATGAGAAGCACACTGAACTAAGAATCTTTGGAACCAATTTGCTTCCCTATAAGTTACCTAAGTTTTTAACTCTAAGAGTCTTTGCTCTGGAATATTTAAGACAGGTGTTGAATGCTGATGCCATCAATTTTAATGGCATCCAAAAAGAAGACTCAGTTTAAACTAAAAAATCAGATTGGTCCATTTATAGTTAATAACAAGGATGCTGAGAAAGAGATACAAAGCAGATTGTCGGAATAGAAATTACAAGTGAGTTTTCCTTGGAATTGTGACCCCCAAGGTCTATTGAGCAGTATCAGAGTTAAGTACAAATTACCTCCTTTTATACATCAACCAAAACCCAATATTGAAAAGTGTGCTAATCAGGAAGAATGGCAAGAAAATACATTGGTTGATTTGACTGCAAATACACAACCAATAAAAAAAGTAGGTACCACACTTGCTGTGGTAACTCCTAAAGAGCCAGAAACTTCAAACAAAGGAGCTAGAGAGGAGGGTGCCTATATAGCAGAAACTACCACAGATAAAAAATTTAAACTCATATACAATAAAAGGCTAAGATTTGGTTCCATAGGAAAAGAAAACTCATTGAAATGGAAGATGAACCAGAGGTCAGTAATGATGAGGCAACTACAATAATAAAGGAAACATTGACAGAGATTGAAAGAGAACAAGCAAACTCCAAAGGAAAAGAGACCCAAGTGATTGAAAAACAGGTGAATATGGAAACTTATTCTCAAACAACAGAAGAGAAAGATTTGGATATCAAGGACAGATACAAACAGATTAAACAAAGGAATGAGGACATTAAAAGTGAGATTTATTCTCAGTTCCTCAAGCAGAAGCCAAGAAATTAGGATAGATTGTTTTCAACATTTGATTATTCTTCAAATAAAATGATCTTGTCTTGTTTACAGCCTACTACTTCAACTCCTAAAACAGTGGCTGTTACAAGAAGAAGGAATTTGAAGTAAATATTGAAAAGGTACATGAGTTGGATCAGATAGAGTTCCACAGTCATAGCTCAGAGATGTTATATTCCACCGTGGTAACAAAAGCCATGAGTGTAACCAATTTGCAAAATACTATCATCAACTTGCAAGATCGGATGAAGCTTGATAAAGGCTCCTTATATGCAAAAGATCTAAGGATCAAAGCCTTAGAAGACTTGATTCTACAAATAGGAGTGGACCCATCCAATGTACAAGCTGCTGAAGTCTTAATCAAAAAGAAAAATGATGACATTGCTGCTTTTAGGAAACAATTAAAACTTCCTCAAAGTGAGCACCCACAGAGCAAAGAAATAACTCAAGAACAAAAAGAGAAACAAGACATGATGCAGTTGATTATAAAGCTTACTGCTCAATTCAAGGACATGGAAAGCCAATTGGATTTACTGATGAAAGAAAAGGAAACTGTGAAGGAAACAGATGCTTCCACCATTCCCATAGTTATTCCTATTATTATAGCTGCTGCCCCTTCTACATTGGGAGAGAAGCTAACACCCAAAGAGCCACTGGAAACTGTAGTGTCAGTAAAATCAGCTACCACTTCCAATACTGAATCCTCAACATCATAGGTGCAGCATACAAATGATGCAGGGAAAATTGTCAAAGAAATGAAAGAAATGACATTGAAAACCAATGAAATCAACTGTTTGAAGAAACAAATTCAGATTATGGAGGTATCAAATAAAGCATCATTGATTAATGCCAATAATTATGAACAAAAAGCTAAAAGACTTGAAGAGCAAGTCAAAAATCTTCAAAAGGATTTGAGCTTTACCACACAGATTTCTTACATAATAAATCACCTATGGGCCAACATTATTGAAACCATACATCTTCAATGGCCATAAATTCAGATAATTTATGAACAAAGGGACCTCCTTCTAGCAGCTCAAAATGAAATACAAAGGACTACAGAAGAATTAGCAGACAAACCAACACAGGCACAAAGGTTAATTACCTTCTTAAACAGTAAGAATAGGACTGAGCTAGAGGAATTGAAGATACAGGACAGGACATAAGCTATATTGCAAATAAAAAAGGTATTGACAAAGAAAACTTTGATGAGTAACTTAAAAGAAAAATGTGATGCTATGAATTTTTCCATTACCAAGTTTTTAGCAAAGTATACTATGCTCAGACAAGCAGGAATTCCAAACATACATGTATTCAATGACAAGTTAATGGACCAAAAAGAATATGATAAGAAAATCAGAGATTATGCCAAAGAACAAGTGAATAAGAAACTGCCACAGGTATCTCCAACAGGGAAAGTAATTCTCCAATACCTTGAAGATTTATTCTTCCTTTAGAATGAAATTAAACACTTATTTGTGATTAATCCAAATTTTGCTAAGTACACTGAAGTAGATGAGAACTACAGAAAGTTGAAAAGTATGAAGATTCCAGATGCTGAACAAGGGAAGACCTTCACAGATTTATTATAGCAGTAAAGAAGCAAACAAAGAGAGACGGTGCAGATGAAGAAATCAGTTTGAGAAAAAAACAAATAATACAGTACTTGATTTTGAATTTTTTACTGCTAAGAAATCTCTTTTCACAGTAGTTAAATGTCAAATGGTCAGGTTA
Source organism: Pinus albicaulis (assembly GCA_034641835.2). Lineage (NCBI taxonomy): Eukaryota > Viridiplantae > Streptophyta > Pinopsida > Pinales > Pinaceae > Pinus > Pinus albicaulis. Next base: position 936,436,601 of record CM076583.1, on the reverse strand, counting down.
AAGAATATTAGAGTGAGAATCCAGAGTTAAAGTGTATAAAAAATGAAAACAACAGCTAGATGATTTTATTGCTGTAATTTCCTTTTTTACAACAGTGAAATGGTTAATAAACACTGTGAAAGAGTATCAGAGATAAAATACAGTGTCAAAGAGTATAAGTGGAAAGAGTATCAATGAAGACATCTTCTAAAAGGATATTTTGCAATATGACAGCAAGCATGGACAGCTATTCAAACAAACAAGTTTTGTTAGATAAAATAGCACTATATTTTCTAGATAAGAGGACAACTTGCTAAGTTGTTAAGCAGCTGTCCCTCTTAATGTGTAAAGATATTTTTTATTTCCTAGAGTTATTCCTAGATTTCTCTAGGATATTTTGCAATAAACATTTGTATAAATACTTCAGTTTATGAAGTTTTTCGTGTGGAATAAAATTGCTAAGAACATTATAGACATTTTGCTGGTACGTTGGAGGCTCATATGTGTTGATTTCAAAGCAGCAGTCTAGAAAATTGCCAATTGGACTTCATAATTCAGGATTCATGCAATAATTTTAAGAGTAAAGTGCATCTATCTTGTCATTGTTTACTTTCTGAGTTCCATTCATTTCATATATGTTGTTCAATCTTAATGATTAAGTAGGAGTATTACTTCAGGACTAGTGTTAGAACTCCTTGTCTTAACTACTTAATCATTTAAATGTTTTCTGCTGATTTCTGGATTTAGGAATTCTTAATTGCTCCTAGTCCCGTTTGACCCCTGCCTCCTTCCTCTTTTTCCGGATCAAAGGATTCTTCATTGCCCTTTATCCCGAAACAAGCCATCTCATCAAAACAATCTATCCAAATCTTTGAGGGTTATCTACCTTGCCCTGAATACATTATCATCCTCTTGGCCTTGCCTTCTAGTTCTGCTTGCTAGACTTTGACTCCATAGCCCAATGGACTAGTAGATCCCTCTTTAATTTGTCTACAAGTAATCTTATTTTCCACCAAACATTTCAAAACCAAAACCAAATTGAACTATCATAACTAGCCTAAAATATTAAACAAAAAAAAAGTTAAATCATAAAGAGAGAGCCCTCTCTAAAATTTAGGAAGGTTAGATCCTAAATTTCTAAAGTAGGTTTGTGGTTACCCCTAGTTTTCTTAAAACTAAAAATCAAAATCCCACAATCTTTAGAAATTACTAGGGTGATAACGTACTGGCGACCATACTAGGGAATAAACAATCTCCAGTTTTAAAATTAGTCTTAAAGGAAGATCTTTAATCTATCTTTTTACTTTAAGATTAGTTTTAAGGGTTGTGGGTATTCATAAATAGTCATTCTGGCTTCTAGGAAAACCTACTATACCAGGTCTAACCCGGATCCTAAGCCTGCAGTTATAGTAGATAACCCAGATCAGATTGGAAAAAAAAATAAAAAAAAATGTCAATTTAGAAGTTGAAGTGCCCTTAAGAAAAGCTAATTCTTTACCCAAAGAGTTAGTGAGTTTAACTGATATTGATTTTGATTTCAAATTTGAACAATCATTGTTTAGAATTAAATCTGAATCTGATTTAAAAGATACTGTAATAGATCCTGTTTTTACTTCTTTCTTGACAACAAAACGTAATATTATTTTAGCAAAAAGAAAATCAGATAAATCTGAAACTCAAAGTCAAGTAGAAAGGATTAATGTTACATAGATTAAAGACGTTGATGAAGCTATTAAATTAGCCCATTTTTTATCTCACTTTAAGCCTCCATTTTCTCAATTGCACACAAGAATCATTCCAGCAGCAGATTCAACTCTGTATGCTGTCACTTCATTTTTAGACTCCACTGTCAATTCATCCACAGAACCATTTATTCCTGATTTGCCTTTGCAGCCTAGGATTTTATTTCCGTCATACCCTTAATCCACTGCATCCAATAGTTTTATAAGCACTACATCATCAACTATCATATCCAGCACTGCTCCTATCGTTACTGTTATACCTCCTAATTCAGCAAAACCCCAAGCCATGGCTGCTAGGTATGCCCCTCTTGTCTTACCCCAAAACCTTCATGATATGCCTTAAGATTATCAGAAAATATACCTTTATTTAATGGATTATAACAAATTATTGCTAGAAAACATGTTACCAGAATGACAGACTATTGTGAAATCTATGAAATAGATGAATCAGATGTTCAAGTGAGGTTGTTTGCTCAAAGTTTAATTGGGGAAGTTAAGAAATAGTTTAAAAATTTAGCTGTTGGTAGTATAGCTGATTTAGCTGCATTTCATAAAGCATTTCTAAATAAATGGGAAAATAAAAAGAACCCTTTGCAAATTTCATCTGAGTTTGATTCTTTAAAAAGAGCTCCTAATGAGTCTGTTCAAGGTTACTACACTATATATAACAGTGTCTATAATTCTATTTCTGCAGATCTTAAACCTACACCATATTCTGTGCTTCTTAAATTTCCTGATGGATTTGATCGAGATATGGCATACCAACTAAGAGAAAGAGATGCTGAAACATTAGAACAAATGCAATTAGATGCTGTTAGTGTAGAAATTAGTATTCTAGCTAGAAAAGCCAGACTTGGGAATGAAAGAAGAGTCACAATCAAAGAAGAAACAAAAAACTCAGATGGTAAATTTGACTTTTTTGCTAAAACTTTAGAAAAATTAGTTGAAAGATTAGACAACATTGAGAAAAAACCACAATGGGATAACCAACCACAAATCAGAAATCCCAACTACAGAGAAAACAACAATCCCGGAAAAGGTAAAGAAACTTCTCCAAATCAAAACATTAGGTCCACATTCCAAGAGAACTATGCTGAAAGTTCTCAAAAAAATGATGATGAAGATGAGGATGACATCAATATAGTAATGGGAATATATGAAGAAAACACAATTTTCCTCACTCAGGAGGATCAATAAATTTTTGAGCTTCAATAACTCAAAGTGGAATCCAGTGAATCCTTTGATTTCAAACAAGGTTATGACTTCGCCATTAATGAAATTCACAGTCAGAGTAACCTTAGAAACAGAAAAAACACTGAACCTTCTACAAAAAACACTTCTCAAAATCAAATAAAAAAGAATGTAGAAGCACCAAAAACAAAGATTTTGCAAATTCTCCCAAGGGAAAACAAGCAAAATTCCAATCCTCCCAGTCCCAAGAAAGAACCAAGTCCGAAAATTGTTGACATCACCGAAGAAGTGGCCCAATCCTCAAGTAATTGCCAAAATACAAACACTACCAAAGCCCCTAATTCAGTAAAATCAACAATTCCTGATCCAAGAAGAATCCTGCTGATTCTAAGTCAACAAATCTCAAAATTGTTAACACTAAAACTTTTGCTAAAAACTCAAAGTCTGAAACATTTCCTGTTGTCCCTGAATCTGTCCCTGAAAAGAGAACTAAAGACAGCAAGAATCAAGAAACTCAAACAGAGAACAATAGGACAACTCAAGATAAGAGTACATCTGCTGAAATACTTGAAAAACCCACCCAGATAACTGTCACAAAAGATGAACTAATCCAGATTAGTAAATCTCAACCAACATTTAATATTCAAACTGAAATAGAAAAGTTAAAGATAACAATTCCTTTGACAGAATTGGTAAAGAATGATGTGTATAAAACAACAATTACTGAAACTTTGAATATGAATATTGGTGAAGATTCTATTAATTTAAATGATGATCAACCTGAATTAATTTTTGGCCTGGATGTTAATGGTAAACATTCATATGGATCTGTTCCTCCCTTCTATATATGTCTTACTATTCACGATCAAATTCTACATAATGCAATGTTAGATTTAGGAGCTTCTCACAACTTAATGCCAAAAGGCATCATGGAAACTCTGAATTTAGAAATAACAAGGCCTTATAAAGATTTATTCTCTTTTGATTCAAGAAAGGTCAAATGCATAGGATTGATAAAAGACTTACGTGTCAATTTGGTTCATATCCCAGTAAAAGTATGGTCATGGATATTGTAGTAGCTGATATCCCACCAAAGTATGGTATGCTTCTTTCTCGCTCATGAGGAGCTAAGTTGCATGGATATCTACAATTAGACATGAGCTATGCCACCATAACAGTGTTTGGACAACCTAAGAAACTTTTCAGAGAAACTCTAATGAAATATATGGCTAGTAGTGTTGAGAGATCAATAAATTACCTAATTTACTCAACACCAACTGATCTTGACTCTTTCATTTTATGTAACTCTGATAATAATGAGATCCAAATTGAATTAATTGAAACAAAGCCTAAACCAAACAATGATAATATTTTCCATCAAGCCCTTTGGCACTTAGACTTTGATGGTTCAATGAATAAGTCAGGAGCAGGAGCTAGAGTGTGGATCACAAACATTGAGACTAGCCATTCAGAAGGACATGCCTTTAGACTCAACTCTAGATGCACTAGCAACATGGCAGAGTACGAGGCTCTTATCTTAGGCCTTAAAATCATCAGAAATTTAGGAGGTCAAAGAATTTTAATTATGGGAGATTCGAAGTTAATCATTAAACAAGTAAATGGAGATTATTCAGTTCATAATCCTAAACTAGCAAGATATAGAGATGCAAAAATTGATTTATGTGATGATTTACTAGAATGTAAGTTTCCTACTATTCCAAGAAAATAAAATTTGCAAGCACATTTCCTAGCAACTTTTGCTAGCACATGTAACTTACCTTTTCAACCAACACATAGATATACTGCTGAAGTTAAATATAGACCCATTGTCCCTGATAATGTTAAATATTGGCAGATTTTCTCTGAAGATGAATAGATTTACCATTTTTTGAATAGTGAGGATGAATTTCAAAATTTATAATAGACACTAATGGTAATTTAGATTCAGAATGTAACATAGATTTAGATGATAATTGTAAAATAAATAACTTAGATGCACATAAACTTACCAAACCCATTGTATTTACTCAATTTGACATAGATAACTTAGAGAAGGTAGATATAGAGGAAGTAATTGAAGATGAAATTGAAATGTTAGATTTAAAAGATAATTTGTTACCTAAGAGTTTAACTCCTTTGGAGGATTTATTTGATTCCAATGATGTGCCCAAAAAGCCTAAAATGGAACCAGTCAAGTCTGACATTGAAGAATGTAACATTGGGACAGACACCAAACCAAAAATGATCAAATTGTAAAAAATTTTACCCCCTCAAGAAAAATAAAAATACATTGTACTTTTAAAGGAATACCAAGATGTTTTTGCATGGAGTTATGAAGATTTAAAAGCATATGACACCAACATCATTCAACATAAGATTCCTATAAAAGATAATAAAAAACCATTTAGACAAAAATTGAGGAGGATTAATCATGTCCTATTACCATTGATTGAAAAAGAAGTTAAACACATGTATGATGCCCAAATCATTGCACCAATCAGATATTCTGATTGGGTTTATAACTTAGTACCTACAAGAAATAAAACTGGTGAAATCAGATTATGTTTAGATTTCAGAAATCTCAATAAAGTATCATTGAAAGACAATTACCCTTTACCCAAGATGGATCATATTTTACAAAGGGTAGTGGGATATTCCAGGATTTCTTTATTAGATGGTTTCTCAGGATATAACCAGATACTTGTTCAAAAATAAGATCAACCTAAAACAACTTTTACCACTCCTTGGGGCACTTTCATGTATGTGAAAATGCCTTTTGGTTTGATGAATGCTAGAGCTACTTTTCAAAGGGCTATGGACATTGCCTTTTCTAAGGAAATACATGAATTTTTGGTTGTTTATATAGATGATATTACTGTTTTTTCTAAGTCAGATAATGACCATTTGGATCATTTGAGACAAGTTTTCATTAAGTGTAGAAAATATGGTATATCATTAAATCCTAAGAAAACTCTTTTTGGACTAGAAGAAGGAAAAATACTTGGACACATAATTTCAAAGGAAGGTATTAGCATAGATCGAGCAAGAATAGAAGCCATATTGCAAATTCAGCCACCTAGGAACATTAAGGAGTTACAAGCATTTTTAGGTAAAATTAACTTTTTAAGAAGATTTATTTCTAATCTAGCAGAAATCATCAAAGAAGTGCACAACATGTTAAAAAATGACTATGTTTTAAAATGGACAGTTGAAGAAAAATATTCATTTGAATCTATTCAACGTGATTTAACAAAAACACCAGTCCTAATCAGCCCAAACTTCAAGAAAGATTTCATAAAATTTTCATTTGCCTCAGAACATACCATAGCTGCAGTTCTACTACAGAAAAATGACCAAGGTTTTGAATAGCCCATAGAATTTTTCAGTAAAACCCTTAGAGATTCACCTTTGAGATATAACATAATGTAAAAACAAGCTTTAGTCTTGGTTAAAGCCATAAAAAATTTCAGAGTGTACATTCTTTATTTCCACATTATTGCCTATGTCCCCAATACTGTAGTCAAAGATATTCTTACATAGGATGGGCCAGATGGAAGAAGAGGAAAGTGGATTTCCACTATCCTTGAATATGACATAGAGATTAAACCAACCAAGGTCATAAAATGACAAGGTTTAGCCAGGTTAATGGTTGAATCCAATTGTAATGCTTTAGATATAAATTTTATTGCCCAGGTTGATGACCAGGAAGAGATGGCGACTCCATCGATCAGTGGAGCCTTTCTAGACTCACCATGGTACTCAGATATTATCTTTGTACTTACAAATTTACAAGCTCCTCCTGGATTAACTAGAACTAAAGCTAGATTCATCAAACTGAAAGCAATGAGATATTGTATTCTAGATAAAAATGCTTTATTGGAAAGAACAAAGTGGGATTTTACTGAATTTTTACTAAAATCAGAAGCTAACAAAATTCTTGGAGAATTTTATGCAGGTGATTGTGGAGGACACTTATACTGGAAAAGCATAGCAGATAATATTCTTAGGGTTGGTTTCTACTAGCCTTCCTTATTTGCTAATGTGAAAAAAATTGTTACTTCATGTCACAAATGTCAGATCTTTGAAGGAAAAAGGAAGTTGTTACCCTTACCACCCAAACCTATTTCTACTGAGATGCCTTTTCAACAATGGGGTTTAGAATTCATTGGAGAAATTCACCCCCATCCTCTAGCCAACACAAATGGATATTAATTGCCACAGATTATTTCACCAAGTGGATTGAAGCCATCCCAACCAGACAAGCCACTGACTCAGTCATTATATCTTTCCTAGAAAACAACATTTTATCTAGATTTGGATGCCCACAGAAAATTATTACTGATAATGTAGCTGCATTTAAATCTAAGAAAATGATTGCCTTTTGTCACAAGTACCATATAAACCTAGGCCACTCTACTGCTTATTACCCTCATGGTAATGGCCTAGCTGAATCTTCCAATAAAAGCCTTGTGAGTATTATCAAAAAACTACTGGAAGAAAATAAGAAAACTTGGAATAAAAAATTAGTCTATGCCTTATGGGCAGATAGACTTACTACCAAGAAGTCAATTGGAACATCTCCTTACCAGATTTCATATGGGATGGATGCAATTTTCCCATCATCTTTAGGTGTTCCAGTAATGAAAATTATCCAAGAATCATAAGTAGAACTTAATGATACACAAAGAAGGATAAATCAGACTATTCATCTGCAGCAGACTAGGGAAGAAGTATATGAAAAATCTCAAGTCATTCAAGATAAAATAAAGAAAATATTTGATAAACAAAACTGAAGATGACTTTGCCATGGGAGATAAAAGTCTATGTTAAAATGACTCAGGAGAAGAAAAAAGGAAAAACTGTTGAAGGATTTATTTTACGTGGAAAGGTCCTTATATCATTTATGTAGATAGGAAGGTAACAACACATTTTTTATATAGAAATTTGGATGGAAATGACATTCCGGAAGGGACTGGTGAATGATAAATGTCTAAAACTACTATTCCTACGAGTTACTAAGAGTTTATCTAATTTTATTTTATGTCATTGTAAATATCCATTGGGTTTGGCAGATTGGATTGGATGTTTCTTTCCAAATTTGAAGTCTAGAGTGAAGACCCTAAGCTTTGAAGAGTAAAATGTCATAAGTATGAGTTTTTGCAGAAATCAGAAGACTGTTACAGGATCATCATGGTCAAAATGGAAGGCTACTGATCTCAGAGTTCTTGACATTTCACCAGGACATTCCATCCCCATGTGAAGTCATTGTTAGGGTCCTATAAGTATAGGATTCATAATTTGGAATTGAATTATGATATTCTTATAAAAATATGTACATACCTTGCTTTCTGCAAGTTGTTTTCCCATATTTTGTAAAAAATAAAAATAAAAATAAAAATAAAAAATAGAAAATCAAAAAGAGGGTAAAGTCCCAAAAGAAAAATCAAAGGACTTAGAAAAAATAATATACCCCAAAGAAAAACAAATAAAACATGAAAGTGTGCAAGTCCAAATGCCACTACTTTTTACTTTGTTACTGATGATTATGGCAGAGTGTCAATAAATGCCATAATCCATGATGAATTGAACTGCTTAATCTTAACTTGTCATGTTTCAATTTTATTGTTGTAGATAGTGAATAAAGATTAGTCAGACAGTTTAATCATGACTAATTACTAGATAGGTAGAGAATAAAGAGGAGCTCATCAGTTTAATCTGAGCCATCGGATGATATAAGGTAGATTTAGATAGTTTTTATTGCTTTCAAAAGAATAAAATGTTCAAGGTTGCTAGCTCAAATGCACCTGCAAAATGGAAGAAAAAATGTTAGATTAAAAATTGGGTAGGTAGAAAGAAATGGGAGAATCATGTAAATACTTTTCACCGGGAAAAATCACTAATTTCCCCTCCCCTATAGTTATTCTGCATTCTAAACTTCTAGTCAAAGAGGCTCAGATCATTTCTCTAACTTCTGTTGGGACCGGACCCAAGGCTCAGTATTTGATGAGATTCAAGAGAGTGTTGGGTATGTGTTAATCCCTAATTGTCATCATTAACCCTACATTCATCCATTTGCACTTTAATTTCATAAGTAAAGACCTTTTACTTAATGAAAAATAAAATCCCCTTTTGATTAATTTCCTTCATTCAACCTTATCCTATTATTATAACCCCTTTTATGTTAAATATCCCTTAAAACCCACTATTATAAGATTTTAGACCAAGTTAATTACCCACATGTTAAATTAAAAACCCAAAAAACACCCCCTTTGGTCTAAAACTAACCATATTTAAATATCTTGCCCCACTATACTTATTAAGCCCTCATGGTTTAATAAACTATATAATAAAATAAAATATTTCCACGCTTATTATAAAGTTTAATTCAAACTAAACTTTATTCCCCCAAAGCCTTTGTAAATACATTGTTATTTTCCCCGCATAAGACTTAAACCCAGGTTAAAGTCCCCTTTTACCTAGTTTAAATCATGGTTAACTCCATATCCCACCTCACGTGCATTCTTAACCATATATATAAAATCTCTTTATATATAAACATTGCCCAATAAAACCTTTTGCATTATACCCCGCATATTTATAAATCATTCTATATATTAAAACCTTGGTTATAAAGTTTATTTTTACAAAGGTTTTGTTATATTTATAATGTGCCATTGCATAAAGCCGCTTGGGCCCCGCCATAACTTTTCCCTACAACTTCCCATCACATCCCGACCATTCACTTCCACTTCTCAGATCTAACGGTGGATGATGCAATTCGCGCTCTAAACATGAATGATGATCCCAAGCCAAAAGTTGCACGAAATAGGTTGTATTTGTGAAACCGCTCCCTGTGACGTGGCGTTTGCTCATTGCATCGCGTTCATTTTAAGGAATACCACTTACTTCCTGTTGCCAACGCGAAACCCACCAATGGTTTTCGTAGTCGAAAGACAAAAACAACCTCCTGCCTATGATTTGACTTACATTAATGACATTTTTTAAAAGATTTATGCATAAAGATTAAAACCTTTGTTTATAAATCTTGTTGTTATTATTTGCCTCCCTTGTAAAAACTCAAGCACACCATGAAACCTTTCAGAACTAGATTTTAAACCTGTGAGTCTATTTTATGCATGGCTTTCAGTTTACAGCGTAGTCTACTGTGACATAACCAAGTACATTATTTGGCCATTGGCTCAAACAGATCAGCATTCCAAATTCAAGCGGAAGGCATCTCCAAAAACCCCGTCAATTTTGAAATACTTACCATTGGTGTTATTGACTATTCAAGCCTGCAAATCCAAAATTGAAGTCCTTATGACTAAAATAAATTTGAATTAAGAGAGATTAGTCATATAAATTTTCCCTAAAATGCTCAAAATCAGGGCAAACTCTGTCAAAATTTCCCCAGAAACTGTTATTGTCTCAAAAGCCTCTTTTTAAAGCCGAATCCTTAGTTTTTAATTCCTATAAATCACTTCCACGACTTGAAAAGCTTTTTGAATCAACAGATTACATAAAAATCCTTTTTTTTTTCTAGTCCTATCCATTTAGAAAACCTGTGTTTTCTGTCTTAAACTATTCCTCAGATCCCAGATTCCTAAATTGTCAAAGATTTGCTTAAATATCCTCTGTTTCTACAAATTCAACTACTGCAATTAGAATAATCTTGCTTTAGTTATCTAAAAATGACCAAGAAACAGAGCACACCTAAGGCTGGAGGATCTAAACCTGTTAAAACTGGAGGATCCAAACCTCCCAAATCTGAAGCAGTAAAAACCCCAAAATTTACTCCTGCTATCACTGCTAAGACGACTGTGATTGTTAATCCTCTTCAACCTCCAGTATCCACTGAAGAAGTCATCCCTTTGGTTGATGTAGATTACAAAATTGTAGACCCTCAAGTGGAATTCAATCTATTAGAAGTACACAACCGGTGTCATGAAAAGTTCCTTGACAAAGAAGAAATGCCTCTCTAGGATACAAATCTACCCAAGTATGTAATCCCCTTAACACACCCTAGTCAGGACATGGTAAGATTATGCTAGAAGTATTATGTCCCACATCAGAGATCCATTGTAAATAATGACAGGGAAATCCTCTTTTCTATCACTGCTGAGTCAATTAATGAAATGTTGCAGTTACAATTTGACGCTAGGGTAGTCCCATTATCCATTGAAGCCCTGACTCAATTATATTTAGGGTTATATTTCCCTAAAAGATTCATGATTTTTCAAAACTTCATGCCCAACCATGTAGATATCCCAAAGTTGAATCCTCCATATTCCACTTCCAAGTTTCCAGAGGGTTCTAGACATGTTATTTCAATGTTATCCTTCATCTTAGGATACTTTACTGATGAATTTATGATGATTCTATCCTTGGATTTTTATCCACTCTATCCCCTGGAGAGCCTCCTGTTGTGGTCTTTGATTTTTCCAGATTCATTACTGATTCCATACACCACCAGTTTACAAAGCTACCCACTGAAGGGGATGTTTAGATATTCCTCTTATTTATTCCATTTGTTCTTATTTTCACAAGCAGATCTTTTTCCTATAGCACTGCAGAAGATGAATGTAGAGGGCTAGCCTCTATTAGTTGTTTTCTAGACATCTTTGTTTTTTTTTTTTTCTCAGTAAAATTAATCTATTTCTATTGAGTAAAATATAGTACAATCAGGAGAGACAAGAGGCCGGTCGACCGGAAATGATGAAACTATCAACCTCGGTCTGGGAGAAGGAATGAATCAAACACGGAACTACAACAAGTAACAAGAGAGCAGAAGACAGATTCTTACCCCACATGGGCAGAAGTCTCAACACGATGTTTTTTCCCTTTCTTTTTATTGACTTTTATCCATCCATCCTGGGGAGTGTGAGCTAAAACAACTTGAAGACTGGGATTTTCCAGCATGGGGATCTCCTTATCTGATTCAGAAGAGGAGGTCTCATGGACGCGTTTCTGAGTAATTGCTGTGACAATGGTGTGCGCAGGAGTGTCAGTGGACAGATCTATCGTCTGAGTCGCCTGGTCCGGCTCTACATCGCTCCCCTCATCATCCGAGCTTGAAGAGTCAGAGCTAACTGCTGGTGGCGGAGGACAAGGGGCCCAATGCTTGGGTTTGGCCTTGGCAATGTTGGCCTTTTTCGTTTTGGCAGTGAGTGATGGGCAAGAGTTCTGCAGGTGACCTGTTAGGTGACAGTGGCGGCAGCGGAAGGCAGTGTTCTCGTAATCCAACATCTGGGTCCAAACAAAGTCATTGGTCTTGAGATTAATTTGATCTGGCAGTCCCTTGCTTAGATTCTAGACATCTTTGTTAAGAAAGGAAGGAAATGAATATAACTATACAGACTTCACTGATTTATTTATCAGGCCAGCAATGAATTTACTTCATAAGTCAGAACAACCCAGAATAAATGAAGAGATGAAAAGAATATTACAGCTGTCAGAACAATGTAAAATTGGAGATTGGTACTGATATGAGAAGCACACTGAACTAAAAATCTTTGGAACCAATTTGCTTACTTATAAGTTACCTAAGTTTTTAAATCTAAGAGTCTTTGCTCTGGAATATTTAAGACAAGTGTTGAATGCTGATGCCATTAATTTCATGGCATCCAAAAAGAAGACTCAGTTTAAACTAAAAAATCAGATTGGTCCATTTATAGTGAATAACAGGGATGCTGAGAAAGAGATACAAAGAAGATTGTCAGAATTGAAATTCCAAGTGAGTTTTCCTTGGAATTATGACCCCCAAGGTCTATTGAGCAGTATCAGAGTTAAGTAAAAATTACCTCCTTTTATACATGAACAAAAAACTGATATTGAAAAGTATGCTAATCAGGAAGAATGGCAAGAAAATACATTAGTTGATTTGACTGCAAATACACAACCAATAAAAAAAGTAGGTACCACACTTGCTGCGGTAATTCCTAAAGAGCTAGAAACTTCAAACAAAAGAGCTAGAGAGGAGGGTGCCTATACAACAGAAACTACCGCAGATACAAAATTTAAACTCATCTACGATAAAAGGCTAAGATTTGGTTCCATAGGAAAAGAAAAACTCATTGAAGTGGAAGATGAACCAGAGGTTAGTAATGATGAGGCAACTACAATAATAAAGGAAACATTGACAAAGATTGAAAGAAAACAAGTAGCCTCCAAAGGAAAAGAGACCCAAGTGATTTAAAATAGGTGAATATGGAAACTTCTTCTTCTCAGACAACAGAAGAGAAATATTTGGATATCAAGGACATATACAAACAAATTAAACAAAGGAATGAGGAGATTAAAAGTGAGATTTATTCTCAATTCCTCAAGCAGAAGCCAGGAAATTAGGATAGATTGCTTTCAACATTTGATTATTCTTCAAATAAAATGATCATGTCCTATTTACAGCCTACCACTTCAACTCCTAAAATAGTGGTTGATTACAAGAAGAAGGAATTTGAAGTAAATATTGAAAAGGTACATGAGTTGGATCAGATAGAGTTCCACAGGCATAGCTCAGAGATGCTATATTCCACTGTGGTAACAAAAGCCATGAATGTAACCAATTTTCAAAATACTATCATCAACTTGCAAGATCAGATGAAGCTTGATAAAGGCTCCTTATATGCAAAAGATCTAAGGATCAAAGCCTTAGAAGACTTGATTCTACAAATAGGAGTGGACCCATCCAATGTACAAGCTGTTGAAGTCTTAATCAAAAAGAAAAATGATGACATTGCTGCTTTGAGGAAACAATTAAAACTTCCTCAAAGTGAGCATCCACAGAGAAAATAAATACTTTAGGAACAAATAGAGAAAGAAGACAGGATGCAGTTGATTATAAAGCTTATTTCTCAAATCAAGGACATGGAAAGCCAATTGGATTTACTGATGAAAGAAAAGGAAACTGTGAAGGAAACAAATGCTTCCACCATTCCCGCAATTATTCCTATTATTACAGCTGCCGTCCCTTCTACATTGGGAGAGAAGTTAGCACCCAAAGAGCCACTGGCAACTGCAATGTCAATACAATCAGCTACCACTTCCAATATTGAATCCTCAACATCACAGGTGCAGCATACAAATGATGCAGGGAAAATTGTCAAAGCAATGGAAGAAATGACATTGAAAACCAATGAAATCAACTGTTTGAAGAAACAAATTCAGATTATGGAGGTATCAAATAAAGCAGAATTGATTAATGCCAATAATTATGAACAAAAAGCTAAAAGACTTGAAGAGCAAGTCAAAAATCTTCAAGGTTGCAGGCACACACTAAAGTACATAATAGTCACACCATGGAATAGCATTTATTAGAAGACATACATGTTTAAATGGCCATAAATTTAGATAGTTATGAGCAGGAAGACATATTACCAACATTAAAATGAAATACAAAGACTATAGAAAGGAAATTCATGGAATAGCTTCATGGGGGACAAGGCTAATTACCTTCTTAAACAGTAAGAAAATGAATGAGCTAGAGGAATTGAAGATAAGGGATAGAACATAAGCTATATTTCAGATCAAAAAGGTATTGACAAAGAAAACTTTGATGAATAAGTTGAAAGAAAAATGTGATGCTATGAATTTTTCCATCACCAAGTTTTTAGCTAAGTATACCATGCTAAGACACGCTGGTATCCCAGACATACATGTTTTCAATGACAAGTTAATGGAACAGAAAGAATATGATAAGAAAATTAGAGATCATGCCAAAGAATAGGTGAAAAAGCAGCTGCCACAGGGATCTCCTACAGGGAAGGTTGTTCTCCAATACCTTGAAAATTTATTCTTCCTTCAGAATGAAATCAAACACTTATTTGTGATTAAGCCAAATTGCTAACTACCTACAGCGGATGAAATTCTGAAGGTTGAAAAGTACTGAAGAATTTCAGGTTGAACAATAGCAAGTTATTACAAGTTTATTATACAATAACAAAGAAAACAACGATTGAAAAAACAGATGAGATGGAAAATCAATTTGAAAATAAATAAATACTTGATTTGAATTTTTATTTGCTAAGAAATCTCTTTTTGTGATCCTAGCCATAAATAGTCGGTTAAAAAGAACTAAAGAATATTAGAGTGAGAATCCAGAGTTAAAGTGTATCAAAAATGAAAACAACAGCTAGCTGATTTTACTGCTGTAATTTCCTTTTTTACAACAGTGAAATGGTTAATAAACATTGTGAAAGAGTATCAGAGATAAAATACAGGGTCAAAGAGTATAAGTGGAAAGAGTATCAATGAAGACATCTTCTAAAAGGATATTTTGCAATATGACAGCAAGCATGGACAACTATTCAAACAAACAAGTTTTGTTAGATAAAATAGCACTATATTTTCTAGATAAGAGGACAACTTGCTAAGTTGTTAAGCAACTGTCCCTCTTAATGTGTAAAGATATTTTTTATTTCCTAGAGTTATTCCTAGATTTCTCTAGGATTTTTTGTAATAAACATTTGTATAAATACTTCAGTTTATGAAGTTTTTCGTGTGGAATAAAATTGCTAAGAACATTATAGACATTTTGCTGGTACGTTGGAGGCTCATATGTGTTGATTTCAAAGCAGCAGTCTAGACAATTGCCAATTGGACTTCATAATTCAGGATTCATGTGTTAATTTGAAGAGTAAAGTGCATCTATCTTGTAATTGTTTACTTTCTAAGTTCCATTCATTTCATATATGTTGTTCAATCTTAATAATTAAGTAGGAGTATTACTTCAGGACTAGTGTTAGAACTCCCTGTCTAACTACTTAATCATTTAAATGTTTTTTGCTGATTTTCGGATTTAGGAATTCTTAATTACTCCTAGTCCCGTTTGACCCCTTTGTCGGATCAAAGGATTCTTCATTGCCCTTTATCCCGAAACAAGCCATCTCATCAAAACAATCTATCCAAATCTCTGAGGGTTATCTACATTTCCCTGAATACATTAGCATCCTCTTGGCCTTGCCTTCTAGTTCTGCTTGCTAGACTTTGACTCCATAGCCCAATGGACTAGTAGATCCCTCTTTAATTTGTCTACAAGTAATCTTATTTTCCACCAAAATTTCAAAACCAAAACCAAATTGAACTATCATAACTAGTCTAAAATATTAAACAAAAACAAAGTTAAATCATAAAGAGAGAGCCTCTCTAAAATTTAGGAAGGCTAGATCCTAAATTTCCAAAGTAGGTTTGTGGTTACCCCTAGTTTTCTTAAACTAAAAATCAAAAGCCCACAATCTTTAAAAATTACTAGGGTGATAACATGTGAGATGATGAAATTGATATTTAGATGGACAAGCATTATTGGTAGAATCAAGGACATGGGCCACAAGGTTAAACCCCTATGTATATTTTTGTTAGAATAGATATGTAGCAACAATAGCTTCCTCAAACACATGTTATATGCTCTTTTCTCTATTTTTATTAGGATAGTTAAACATAAGTACACATGTCATATATCTAAGTTACATATGCATCTCATAACTATTAGTGTAATAATATAATCTTTGTAAAAATTAATTCTTTTCCAATGATATGTTTATGTTTGCGGATTCATGTGAGCGTAATCCTTGTCTACATTCAAGCACTAAAAGGAAAATATTTCTCAAGGACTTGCATTGTAGAGAAGGGTGATTAGAATTTTGAGGACTAAGAGGGAAGATTTGTGGCTTGTTGAAGGTGGATTGTTGTGCTTTGAGGATTTCTAGTATGATAAATTTAGGTGGATGACTAGAATTGCTATGTTTAGAGCATTATGGGTTGGGTTATGAGTGGTAATTCGAAGCTAACAACTCTATTTCTACCCTTGTGGTCTCATAGTCCCAACTTGGGGTCACATCTATATCATAAACCTATGGTCGATTGGAAAATCACCCATTTGTAACTAATTGGCAGTTGAATTTCGAAGAGAAGATATATTATGTTCTCTTTATTTGCTATTTATCTCTATTTCACTTTTATTAGTTGGTAATTGGAATTCAATTAGAATTAAAATGAGTGTTCATAGATTGAACAATAATTTCTATCATGAAATTAATACTAGATGCAAATAATTACACATATATATGTGATAGAGTATTTGGAATGCATCTAGTATTCAAGTATGTTTAAATTATCATTTGTAATTCTTGGAAATGCATTATTGCATCAAATTTATTAATGAACTGGGAAAATGTTGAATTTTAGTGAATATGTGAAATTATGGGTATGGATGGATTATGCATCATAGTAGTGAGCATGAATAGTTTTCTTTTATGTTTTATTATGGTTATATGTTTTAGAAGTCACCTTGAAATTAAAAAAAACATCTTGACATGCATAAATGATGGGTATTTGATAACACAAGATAATTTCATTTATTAATAATAAGTTTAAGTTGATAATAGAGGAAGAATATTTAAATAGGTGACTCAACAACTAAAGGAGATAGACTTAAGTTTACTTCAAATTTTCTACTATAATTCAAAAATACAAATTTATAATTTAATTTAATATATATTCACCCTCGATAAATATTTATTATTTATTCTAATTAGTCAAATGCTAATTACATATCATATGAAAAGTACTTCCTTGAACATGGATCCCACATTACCTCATTTTGAATCACCTTATCCATTATCTTATCTCACATTGCTCTTTACATCATATCCTATATCTATTCCATTGATTGATATTACGTTATCTATCCTTGCAACTTCCAAAAATTATTTCTCCATTGAAATAAAATACGCTTATATCCCAAATAACAACACTAATTCCCTTACCAACCCTCCCATCCTATTTTACTCCACCTTGTCTCATATATTTCGATAAATATATCCATGAGTTAACATTATTTGTAAACTTACATTTATCTTTGCACACATCCCCACACTTCTCCATGAGTTAACAGTTTTTGTCAACTTGCATTTATCTTTGCACACATCTCAACACTTCTCTAGTGTTACTAGTAGTAAGATTGTTGTGTTTGGATTATAATGTGATTGGAACAATATCACCTAATTGCAATATTTTATAATGTGTTATATCGGAATTATTTGAGTGGAACATGTTTACCTTATATGCCTTTCCTGAATTTTAAATTTTATTCTCTTTACACTATCTCACTTCTTGATTTTTAAAATTTTATTTTTTCTTTAGAGTGTTTCTTTATAAATTTTATTCTCTTCACACTTGTCTTATAAATTGCAATAATATTTATTATAAAATCATATTTATTATAATATAAAGAATAAATATTGAGATGAATGAATGATATTTTAATGTCTACAACATTAAAAATAGCCTATAAGATTATCAATTTTGTTTTTGTTTTGCGATTTAATCCTTTTCTTACTCAAATTGATGATGAGTTGACCCAACCTTCCAACAGTCCCCTCACTGAAAAGACAATGTTACGGAATTAATGCTAACATACTGCCATAACTGTCTCTGATGTCTCTGAAAGTATCACATTCCAAAATGAAATGCTTTTCCGATTCTAATTCTCTAGAAGTGTAAAAAGTACACACTCGTTCTTCCCAAGCTTCTATAGGTCTCTTCCACTGTCTCGTTTCACACCGAAGTTGATGTGAGTTGGTTCATAACTGAGCAATACGAATCTTTGCTCTCCACATAATGCTAACTCCAATGTACTCTTTTTATTGGAGATCACAAGTGGGGTTGAATTCTTGAACATAGAACTTCTTCTTTCTACCCAACTCTTTTCCCCGTATACGCTTACAAAACTTCTCCATAACAAATTTTTTTAACTCCTTGCTATTTGTGAGACATTTTTTTTTTTCCCAAGTGGTTCACATTCCTATGTGCCCGCACACATGTACTAGCTACATCCACGGTCTTAATGAATCGCAGTAAATCACCCTGAAGGAATCTACTGTCGGACTAACACTGAGGCCTAACCTCGCGGGCGTCTAGGTGATTTGACCCTGCGACCTCTCAATCTGGGAGTACTTCCAAGCGGGGACTCAACCAATTGAGCTAACCCTTGGGGCTTCTATTTGTGAGACATGCATTGAAATAAATATTCAATTTTTGCATCCATTTGTTATTCTGTCTTATCCATGATTTCTTTTTTTCACTCATGCCTTCATTGAAGATAACTTTTGGCCATCTATCTCCTCCCATTTGCTCAATTCTTTTTAGATACCTTATAAGACACACCATAGTAATTGCTTTGATGAGAGCTGCTCCTATTTTACTCAACATTATCTCATAAGGAACCGAACTTTTTATTTTGAACTTGCTCATCATCAAGTGTTTTGGATACACCCATTTCTATTGAATATGAAATATAACTGAAAAAATACCCATTAATGATAAAATGCTAATTTAAACAAACATTTTGTAAAATGGAATTCAACCTGCATTCCAATATTTAATATATAGATAATGATTGTTTTATAAAATGGAATTTTATGTGGATTCCAATGCTTATATTTATTAATAGGTGGAACAATATAATCTTAGTCCATTCCATAACATAATTTACTCTATTAATTAATTTAATATATAGTTTTTAAATTTATTAGGAGAAAATGTTTTTAAAATAAACATTATATATATATATTAATTATTATAAAATATTTTATATTTGTAATAATATAATTAAATTTTTTTTATTTGGAAATATATAAAGTAAATGTGAGTGAAGGAGATTTTATATTCAATCTTATAGTTTTTTAAACTTATGTGTTGTACTAAGGACATGTGGTTCTATTTAGGGATTATAATTGTAGTGGTGGAAATTTAAGATGCGGGAAGGTAATTACACCTAAAATTTATAGTGGTAGTGGTCAAAATTTATCTCATTTCACTTGAGTACAAGACACACCTTGTTGGCTATTTCTTCAATAAAGAAAAATGTAAACAAACTTTGTTAAATCTTACTAGCAATTAGATTTCGGGAATTTTGTTTTGTAAAGTGATTAAAATATAAAATTAAATTAGTAATAATTCAAAGGAGACAAAAAAAAATCCATCTAGGCTAAAGATGATTCCCAAATGATTTTTCCAATTTCAATGCCCTTGAATCACAGATTTTTTAAACCACTATCTAATCTTATAAATCAATAACACCCTAACCCAAAAAAAATTAAAAGTTTAAAATAAAATTATTTTCATATAAAAAAACTTTATATATATATATATAAATAGTGTTTAATTTCAATTTGAATGATAAAACAATCTATCCAAGAACAAAATATTATCATCAAAATTATAAAAGATTAACCCAACCTTGACCAACTCTACATTTAATTCCCACTCAAAACTTCTTCCATCTTCTTCCCATAAAATTTGAATATAAAACAGGATGAAAATAAACCCATACAAAAGTTTATTGATCTGCACCAAATAAATAATAATACAAATCAAATTTTCTTGATCTACAACCAATAAATAAGAAAAAAGAAGATAACTTTAACAACAAAATTTGAATATTGGATAGAATGAAAAATAAACCCCATACGAAAATTTATTCATTGCGCCGAGAGGTGCATTCTACAGCTCAGTATGATCTCGATGTGTAAGTATGTCGGAAGCCAAAAATTAAATTTTAAATAAATAATAATAATATAAATATTGTCGGTTTAAAAAAAATATTGTCGGTTTAAAAAGAAATTAAATAATCAATAGCCATATAAATAAATAAACAGCTAAGAATCAAATAACAAAACTAGGGAAAGATTTATTCAAGGAGCGGATTCATATAATTGCAGCAAGTCCAACATTGAACGAAGAACGCCATAGAGATGGCCCCGTGAGAACGATTCTTATGTGAAATCAAATGGTCTAGCAATGGAATGATAACGCAAATTTTATCTGCGTTCGTCCTGCACTTTCTACAGTTGATCAACCTAGTTTCATCCACACGAAAATTAGTTTGGGTTCAAGTATGCGTTAAATTGCAAAGAGACTAGCAGATTCGACCTGCATCCATTGCTTATAATATTTCTAATTCAATTCAAAGCATAACACACCCACCTTCAACAACCTAAAACCCACTGTATAAAGCATACATTAAAACCCTAAAACCTATACTGCCTCAGCCTTTTGGAACAGTACGTAATAAGCGAAGTGATAAACATCATGTCTCGACCTTTTCGAACAATACACAATAAGTGAAGTAATAGCGGTGAATGGAGATATAAATTAATAACAGCTTCCGTAAGAGAAATTTTGAATTTATACAAGATTTCTTGCCCCAATAACTCCATGCTAATTACACTGCGTTTACAAGTGGTGGAAAAAAGGTTGTGGAAAAAATATAAATGTTTTTAAATAGAACTATAAATATTTAGTTACAAATTTATTTAAGAGTTGTGAGATAGAATCGGTATTGAGTTATTTTGGAGTGAGATTAAGCATTCTAAAACCTGAAATCATAACGTTCCAAGAAAATGTATCTTTTTTTGGTATTTTGTCAAATACGATCTATGCATATTCAATGTTTCTACACTTTGCATACATGCTTACTAGGACACTACAAACAAAAACATTAGATTCGAATCAACTATTTTATCAAATTCGTATATACCTACTTTCACTTTCCAGCCAGCTACATATTCTACAGCCAAGTCAATAATTGTGTTAATTTTTCCATATAATAAAAAATTATGTTATATTATTGCAGGGAATAATATAATATAAATTATAAATACCAATATTAGATAATTATTTTTTCATGTTTTATTAATTATTTTTAGTTTTTAATGTGTTATTTATTATTTTTAGAAATTTTCATTAAAAAAATTATGGGAAGTGTTGCATGAAATTAAAATAATATAATTATATTTTATTTATTTTTTTATATTTTATAGAAAAAATAGAAGCAGATAGTTGTTGTTAATCTGCTAACCAATCTGTAAAAAAATTCAAACCACAATTTCCAAATTCCATAGATTTAATCACAGAGATTCAAAATCAAATTTGAGTTTGAACCTGATAATTATGGTTAAATTTTAATTTTTCTTCTGTAAAGGAAATGTGTTGATGAGGAGAATGAACTAAGTGCAAACTAACTGCCATAAAGTTCTTATATGGGAAGGGGAAGGAAATGTGTTCATAACTTCATACAGGGAATAAACTCAGTTCAAATTCAAGAAATATAAAAAATTATATGTTTAAATTCAGGAAGTATAAAGCTATTATATGTAAAAGGGAAGATTGATAACTATTAAGGTTATAGTCTGGAGTTGGTTTTGCTTCATGCTTATTTGACTGCTAAAACACATATATTTTACATTTTTGGATTGGATTTGTAATTTCTTACTGGAAAATATAGGTTTTTTTATAATTAAATTTAATCAAACTATGTTAATTAGAGATTTAGAGGAAAGCCATTATTTTTTAAGTAAGATTTGCCTTTAATTTACAGTTTACAAGTTTTAATTTAATAGCTCTAGAGTAAATTGATTTAAAATAGTCTTAATTTGAAAGTGGAATTCAATTAAATTGTCTGTTTTTCAAATATTATAGAATCTGAGATAAAAAAAAAAAATTAGCTTTCATCTGATTTCAAAATATTCCCAAAATCCACAATCTAAACAACAAATGATTTAATTTGAAATTATTTTCAAAATAAACAATATTGATTGTCTATTTTCCAAATATTCTGGAATCAGATTCTAAAAATATTGACCTCCATCCAATTTCACAATATCATCAAAATCCACAATCTAAACAAGTGGTTTAATCTGAAAATATTCCCAAAATGAACCATCAAAATAAGTGGCTTAATTTGACAGCTCATGATTGTAATAATCTAAGATCTGAAGTTCAAATGGATATGTGCCAGTAATACCTATACCTTCATGCCTTTGTAGAAGCGAGTGCCTGGAAGCTTGATGGGAAGGGACAACATTGCATCTGAGACAAAGTCGACATTTTTTCTCAGATAATGGAGCCTCTCATCTCCTTGCACTCTCATAAGCATATCGCATATTATCTCGAAGGTAATCTACAATCATACAATTCTACAACACTGAGCCATGGCAGATAGTTGTTAATCTGTACGAGAGGGCGATGATGGAGGAGAAGCACCATAAGCGAATGGAGCATTTAGGGCAAGTGGGATCAGTCGCTGCTGGAACGTTTGCACTAGTACTATTTATATCTATCTCTTATTCTTTAATTCTAAACTTAGGGGTGACAAGGTCAATTTTAAAATTTCAAAGGAATGAATCATTTTGTAAAATATGAGTTCCCGTAATTTGCAAGAGTCGATAACCTAGACAAACCAAAAAGGTATATTTATCTGTTTATAGCTTTAATCAGAGTACTAATTCTCTCATTCGGTATGCGGTACGAGAAACATAAAGCAAAGAAGGATCCAGAGAACGCACATAGACACAACATTGCAGAGGAGATTGCAATAAGAGCTGCAGTGGGAGCTGGGGGCTACGCCTTCCACAAGCATCACAAAAAGAAGGAATTTAAAAACGCAGTAAAAGATCTCTATTTCTAGCCACCTTCTTAGGCACTGTAAAGCCTATGCTAGGGATGATATTAGAGACCCACATCATACCTCTAGAAACAAAATTATAGGAAATCAAATCCATGTTCCTCATATTGATAGCAAGATAAATCATAATTAATTAACTTCCTTATACATGTATAGTACAAAATTCTACAAAATTCACAATTCTAAAAATATAGCACAATACTACACAAGTTAAATGAGATGGTTTCCTGAAGAAATCAAAGAAGAAGATATTTCTACTAGGCATAAAAAAAAATAAATTAAAAAATGCCTAGATCAACTTAGTTTGGCGATCAATTTATTGACAATCTGCAGGTACGAGAAACATAAAGCAAAGAAGGTGGCTAGAAAATTATTTGGAAAGAAGGATCCAATGTTCCTCATATCGATAGCAAGATAAATCATAAAGAAGGATCCATCATTCGGTATTCAGTACGAGAAACATAAAGATAAATCATGTTCCTCATCATTCTGTATGCAGTACGAGAAACATAAAGCAAAGAAGGATCCAGAGAACGCACATAGGCACAAGATTGTGGAGGATATTGCAGCAACAGGTGCAAGGGGAGCTGGGGGCTACGCCTTCCACGAGCATCACAAAAAGAAGGAATTCAAAAACGCAGTAAAAGATCACCATTTCTAGCCACCTTCTTTTCAAATAATTTAAGGATCTAGAGAACGCACATAGGCACAAGATTGCGGAGGATATTGCAGCAACAGGTGCAGTGGGAGTCGGGGACTACGCCTTCCACAAGCATCACAAAAAGAAGGAATTCAAAAATGCAGTAAAAGATCACCATTTCTAGCCACCTTCTTTTCAAATAATTTAAGGATCCAGAGAACGCACATAGGCACAAGATTGCGGAAGAGATTGCAGCAATAGCTGCAGTGGGAGCCGGGGGCTACGCCTTCCACGAGCATCATAAAAAGAAGGAATTCCTTCCACGAGCATCACAAAAAGAAGGAATTCAAAAACGCAGTAAAAGATCACCATTTCTAGCCACCTTCTTTTCATGTATTTTTCAATATATTCTTCCTATCATAATTGAATGATATGATAGGTGTATTTGTTATTTAATATATTAATTATTTCATTTTGTTGATCACCAAACATATAAATATTAATAACATTTGTTAGTATTTGTATTTCTAATCTTCAAAATTTCAAAGTATGATGTACATCTCAAAAATATACAAAAATTTTAATAATCTGAAAAATGATGCCTCCAACTGGAACCAACCTAGATCCATCTAACTCTGAATCTATCAAGCGCCGAGAGGGATCAAATCTCTCGAGGTGAAAACCTTTCCTCAAGTTTTGCACTCAAAAAATAGGTTTGCACCTCGAGAGATTTGATCCCTCTCGGCGCTTGATAAATCCGGAGTTAGATGGATCTAGGCTAGTCTACAACCAATAAATAAATAAAAAACGAGAGTGGGTGGTCACCTAGGCTGGAGTGAGTGAACATGAAACATGGACCAATCTCTGTTTGTATTCAAATATTTTAAAGTGTTCAATCTTTTATATTCAATTTTCAACCGGTATAATGCAATTTCATTTTCATTGGTTTGAAATTGAATGTATAGTTCTTACAGAATTTCAAAGAAACCATGAGTGATTTCAGTGACGCAACATGCATTAGATAATTTCATATTTATTAACTACTAATTTATTGCCCCCATTTATTTATTTTAAATACTTGAGAACAACATGAAAATGTTTGAAAATGCTTTTTTTTTAAGTGTTTTGTCCCGGAAACATCATGAAATAAATAAATCTGAAATTGGAAGTTGCTTATAAATAATATAATAGGGGAAAATGAAGAAAACAACGCTGATATTATGAAACAAGCAATGCTGATATTACTTTTTTATTTAATATATTTAAAAATTATATTATATATATTTAATTAATGAATTAATTAAAATAAAATAAATAAATAAAATTATATATATAAAAGTTTGCTATGTTTATTTTAAAAATTAAGTTGTTCAAAAATTATTTTTACTTTGTCATATTTGAAATCACATATTTAAGTTGGTAAATGATAGGTTTGAGTTTTTACAAAAGACCTTGGACATAAAAGAATATGCAACCAAAAAGAAAGTTATTAGCAGAAATCTAAAGCATGATATCCATATTAAGAATCTAACAATGTAACTCGAGCCGAGTCCTGTACACTCATATTGGGAGGGATTTGTTGAACCTTTAGTTAAACTGAGAGAGGGGGGGGGGGGGGCGGTGAATCAGTTTAACACATTCATGGACTTTTGAAACTTTTCATTAAAAACTTATTTACACCTTCATTTCATGTCCAACTTAATATGTGAGTAATCTTAGAATGTGAGCAGCAAGTGTTAATATAATATAACAGTAGACTTAATATGAGAGCAGCAGGTATTAAGCAGAAGATATAAATCAGATCAACACATAAACATCATGCACAGAGACACCAGATATAAGTGGAAACCCATAAAAGGAGAAAACCACATCTTATTATTGTTGTGATGCAAAGGCAAGCTCCAACTCCCTCTCACCACTGTTTTTCTGCAGGCACCGACCTACAGGAGGCACCAACCTCAATTCTGCAAGCTACAACTTGCACAGAAGCTCCAACTCCCTTGAAAAACAATTTTACGCGGCCACCAAAATCGGAGGCTCTGCCTCCAGTGCATAGGCTACAACTTTTAAGGAAGCTCCAACTCCCATCAATTTTTTGCAGGCACCAACCTACAGGAGGCTCCTACCTTAGCCAGCTACAACTAACTTCTACCAAGCTACAACTTGATATGGAAGCACCAACTTCCTCTATTTTCTGTAGGCTACAACCTACAGGAGGCTCCTACCTCAGTCAGCTACAACTGACATCTATCAAGCTACAACTTGATAGGGAAGCTCCAACTTCCTCACTCTTTCAAAAAAAACTTGCTGATTTACCTGGATATCAGCTTTGTTATGTACCATCTTCATTGATGTGCACCAGCTTTCATATCTGCCCTGCATCATCTCTGCATTTTCTCAGATTCTCTATCAGCTCCTCCTTCTTCTCTGCCTCACTCCTCCAATTCTGCATTCTCTAACTTCACTATTCATATCAATGTGATATCATTTATAGAGTTCATCACATGACTGTTTGTATTCCATAGGGAATTCAAAGTGAACAACCATGACTCTTTGACTTCTACCTTCTCATTCCTTTGTCCAACTCATTCAGAAAAAAATATACCAATTTATACAAATTTCTGTTTCACAGTGGAGTTTTGTTTTCCTACCGGAGACTTTCCAATGCATCACAAACAATATAAAATCAATTAAAACATTTTCATTCACATTTTCATTTACATATATCAATTTCACTCAACGCTTTTTTCAGCCCTTGGCTTGCTGGTTTCGTCTTTTCTGATGCTGTTAAGTAACTGTTCTACATACCTCTGCTGTTCACTGCAATTGTGTATCTACTGCATATATAACTGCTTTATCATCATGTACCCCTGCTTTCTGTGTATGAACCCCTGTCAGACCCACATTCTCCACTTTCCTGTGCATATAAATGTATCCCAAATTTTCACCCAAATAAATCTCAAACAATCTGGGCAAACTCAAAGTATTTATCAACTTGGTAATTTCAAACATATATCTAGAATCTTTAATATCTAAAATCTGAGATTTGAGATATTAAATTAATTTCTCTTGCATAAAACATCCGCGCTTAATCCAAATTCCAACATGGGCAATTTTAATGACATGCGGAAACTTTTCTTTTTCTGTAGAATCCTATGGTTGGGACCATATGATAAACTCAATCAATACAAACTCATGCGAAACTCGTTCCTCGCCTTATACCATATTGTTATAAACCCTCAAGCATATAAAATGCTGTCTTAATAAAACCCAACCAATGTTCGTTTTAATTTCGGAAGCTTTCCTAAATCCTCATAATTAAAATCATAATAAATATCTACTTTATAAACCTACCTTATGAGGACCTATTCTTTGCCTTTGATTTCATGGGGTTAACCATATGTTAGGCTCTCTTAAGAGTATTAGAATTAATTATTCGAATTTCATTAACCCAAAGCACTAGCTATCAAACGCGCATGCGCCCTTCACTTAATGTTTATATCTCACGAGGTTTGTTTTAAACTTTGGTTAAATACCAACACCACCATATTTTGAAGTCTGGGCCCCAACTACTAATACGTACCTCCTTGCCAACATTCTATACACCTTTTCAACTTAGATAATGCCAAGGTTTCAGCATGGCATCACATTATAAAAATGGTTGAAACCCGATCTTTAACGCTGCCCTCACAATTTATTAAACATCTGACTATAAACCAATCATCGCATCAAATATAACGCAACCGGGCCCACACCTTCCTTAACCATCGAATAGATCGGACGATCAACTGCTTCTTGCGTTCCAAAATTCATTTGAACACTCATCTGATGGATCTCGCTCAATTAAACTGCACACTCCTTAATTTCTTAAAATCGCTTGATAAGAATAGTTTTTATAAACCACTCTTTGCCACGTGTCAAACGGTTTGTGATATCGCGTTTTTTTTTTCAAAATCCATTTACCACTTTAGAACCTACGTGATACTGCTTGTTTCAATTTTCAAAACCACCTCCACTATTGATTGTTTATGGTTTCGCACCTTTCTCTCATGGTTCCGCCTCCCTTTAACTCAGCGAACCATTGAAGTTTCTGTGCTATCGAATTCTATTCGATTCCATGGTTTCATTGACTCCAGTATCTCCTTGATTCTTCAAATTCCAGCCTTCAACTAATGCAATTCTGATCTTTTCTTTAGTTCTATTTCATAATTCTACTCTAGAGTTATTTCTGGTCCACAACATTCATGAATCTGCCCTCTGTTTTAAATTGCCCTTGGCTCACAGTACCATTCCCCCATTCGACTGTCCCTTGAACCCATTAATCGATCCTTCATACAAAATAAAAACACATGCAATTCATAACAGAGAGTGTGAATACAATGCGTTCAATCTAAGATAGACATATATAGCACAACCGCCTTCTCTACTTGACAAATATGGATCGGTTTTGATCAATCTTCATTTATTCCAACTAAACAGAGTTCCACACAGATTTAACATGCCCAAAGATCAAAAGTGGGTATCATTGCTTGCGTTCTTCAATTAAGGACCAGAGCTCATCGAATTCTCCAGCGAACTCTCCACACCAGTTAAAATGCATTCAATAATCAATAATTTCTGATTGGGTCAATGGTATCGATTCAATTGAACATAATTCCGATGCCAGATTAAACACGCTCAAGATCAGGCTTAGCACCACTCATATACCTTGTCATCGACTTCTTTGTATCGTAGCTTTAACGCTAGAGTCGATATCGATTTATACAATCGAACCCTTTCTTGATTCACTCAACAATACTTAACACAGATTCTATTGATAGCAATTTAATTCCGAAGAGACCAGAACCCTCCAAATACAGAATTTTATCAAAATGTATGAATCAATTAAAGCTTCAGGAACAAATTTCCTCTTCACACAGAGACTAGCAATTCAAATTTTTCCATAATGTAATAATTCAGGGATCAAAAGAATCGAACCCTCTCTTGACTTTTTAGTACAAAAATCAACTAAATCAATTTCTCAACATCATATGCGAACCAACCAAATCACGAAGGAGGAATCAATTCATTTCTAATGCCTCCAACCAATTTATGCTTCAATGCATACAATTCACACTAGTACACCATAACTCAGGAATGGGGTATAAACCCAGAAATTAAACCTCGGTACCAAAATAGTAATTACATGGAAAGATTCCCTTTCAGGCCAGATTTTCAATTCAGTTGGCTAGATTTTCAACTCAGTGGTCCTTTCAACCTCACTACTCTGTCTCTCCAGATCTCCAATCAAATGGCCCTTCTACAACTACCTCTGCTTCATGTCTAATGCTCTCTTTGCTGCCTCTGCTTCTTCCTAGTGTCTGAGCTGCCTCTTCTACTTCTTTGCTGCCTCTGCCTCTACCTCTCTGCTACTTTTCTTCTCTCTTTTCCTTGTTGCTGTTTCAAGTGCTCCTCCTTTGCCATCTCCTTTGCCATCAATGACAACATTTCCAACAGTCTCTCCCTTTGGCATTGATGGCAACACATCCACCAATAATCCAATGCTTCCTCCAAGTCTTCCTCTACTTGCCTTTTAGAAGACCCTTTCTTCTGTTACTTGCTTTTCCTCCCCCTTTGACATCAATGGAAAAGGGTTGCACTTTTCTCAGTGTAGATTCTATCTTTTCATTTCTTTTCTCTGAGTTGTGTTTAGGCCTCCAGATTGGTGTACAAGAGTTGTTGAGAGAACACTTTTGAGGATTATTTAACTTGAATATACACTGTAAATTGATACAATCCCAAAGCACAAGCTCCTTGTATTTGTAAAGAGTGTAGGTGATAATAGAACAACCATATATATTCAGACTTATATAATCAAAGATGCATCTGTGGACCAAAACTAAAATTCTGAGAATGCTTCAAATATACTTCTGTCTCTAGTATGATTTTCATCAGAAATACATATATGTTGAGGAAGATTGTAGATGGAATCTGTCTTCTTTTGCAATACTCATCTGCAGTACAACATCTGTTCAATTCTGATGATGCTAATATATCTTTTGTGGTTGTAGTTCACCTGTACTGCCTGTTGTTGGTGATATGTGCTAGACTGCTGACAGGGATATTACTCTTAAAGACTGAAAGGTCCTGGTTGCTGATGTGAACAATGAATCAAACCAAAGTTTACAACTTATTGTGAGATTAGGCAATATCTTTCAATATAAGAGGCCAAATGACTTTCCTGCTTGTACAATGTATTTTCAAAACAAACCCTTGAGACTAGATACATTCCATGTATTGTTCAGTCTCACTTATCAACCATGCAATTTTCTTTATGACATATGGGGGGTATGTATGTTAATGATCAACCTCTTTTCAATGGTGAAATACCAGCAATTCCTTTCTGCTGGAGCATGCTTGTGATGAATCAATAACAAACTTTTGAGCTTCAACTGTTAGATTAACACAACTATTCTGTCATGATGATTTTCAAAAAAAACATATTCAAGATGTTTAATTGATATCTCAGTAAACATACTTCACATGGTGTTATGAATGATTTCAAGAGAGAGGCCTGATATATATATATATATATATATATATATATATATATATATATATATATATATATATATATATATATATATATATATATATATATGAACTGACTTTAGGAAGACATAAAATTATATATAGAAAAAGATATTGCTTCAATTGTCAATATAATGTTTCAAGTGTAAATAAAATACTGATCATTTAGCTCTGTTGTTGATCTTTTCATGCTTGCATAATGTAGATAACGCTGGGATACTACCTTGATGTTCTTTTTCCTTAATCCTTTGATCCTGAGGACCTGTACCATACCACTGCTCCACTTGGTATACTGTTGATAGGCATGCTACTTGTACCAAATGCCAATTTATACTCCTTTCACTTCAGCTCACGTATGAACCCATAGTTAAGACAAGTTTCATAATTTATACTATTGAGTTTTCCACTGTTCACACCAAAAATCATCAATATACTGAAACTGATCTTGTCATCCTTAATCATTTTCTTATTCAGTCATTCTGTTCAAAGGAATGTCACTGCAATTTCCTTTCTATGACTGCTCCAGAATCATTGCTGCTTTATATACTGTTCAACTGTTCTAACATAATGACCTTTGGGAAGACATCTTCAATTTCTTTACTTAGAGTCTTCATGGGTATATCACTCAGAGATTTATCACTTACTTAACTGCACTCCTCCAAGGGGAATTTTCACAGATGAAAGATGTACTGATATAACGATGATAGGCTCTTCTCTTACTCATCCTTCTTAATGTGATTCATTGTTAATTCTAGCAGTATGATGCACAATGTGATCATCACTTAATGTGCTGATGTCTTCTTAGCTTACAAGTTCATGGCTGATGTTCTCTCTACCACCAAGGCTTCTTGCTGTCTTCTCTTCTTCCATCAATCTGTCAGCTATTTAATACTTTAGATAATCCTCTTCCTCTATAGTTCTCTGTTAGAGGAATTTCCTTTCCCTTCTTGATCTCATCGCTATTCTCATTTCATGGAGCTCTTCTTAGACTACTTTTGAGGGGACTATTTATGAACTGCTCTCCCCCTGGGATGTTGCTTCATATTTATCACTGGTTGGATATTTTCTTTGCTTCCTAGAGAAGCTCCCCCTGAGACTATCATGGATTCATTATGTTATTGAGATAATAGGCTCCCACTTTCTCTTTTCCTTCCATACTTTATTGGGTTCTTCATAATGTCTGCACTTCTTTTAGATTCATAGTTTTGTTTGATTTTTTTTGATTCCATCATCTGTCTAGAGTTCTTTAATGTATATGGTAGATTACAATCCTTTTCTTGGTGACCAAGCTTGAGGCATACATAACATCTTACTTTGCCAAGGTATGTTTGAGTTGATGTATTATATTTTATTCCCCTTTTTGAATACAATTTACAATCAACAAGTTTATGTCCAAAATTATTACATGCATAATAGTAGCGATGGAAATGATTTGTGTACCTGGTGAAATATTGTCTTTTCCAGTGGCTTGCTTGAGGGGTTCTTCTCATTTGCTGCATCTTTTGCTGGTTGAAGTTGATATGCCTTGTCTTACAATGTGCTGCAATATGTCCTGGTTTATGACAAGAAAAGCATGTGATAATTTTCATAGGAGGAAATAAATTTGTTTGAAATCTTCCAAATTTATTCAATTCATCTTCAGGAGGGTATGAGCCTTTAACAGCTGATTATTTCATCCTCTCATTCTCTGTTCTTTCATGTTGCTGCTTGCTTCTCTGCAAATCATGTTCTTGCTGGCTTCTACTTCTATAGGAATCTGCTGAGCTGCTTCATTGTCCTTTACAGCTTTTACAAAAACGACATTTCTGTTATCTTCAACCTTGGATTTACTGGTTTCTCCTTCATATCCTATCCCAACATTTATGAGAGGTGACCTTTGAAATTTTAGAATCTGGTCCAACTGTCCAGAGCTTTTCATTAGAGGAGTATTCATTAATAATTCTCTTTGGGCTTTTTCTAATTTCTTTCTTAGGCACACTCCTTCTTGTTCCAAATTTTCACATTCCAGACTTTTCTCTCTTGTTTGTTGCAACAGAGTGTTTTCTACTTTCTTTGCTTCTTCAAGTTGTGTCTTCAGGCTAGAAATTTCTTTCTTATCTTCATATTCTTTCTCATCACATATTTGCACCAGGGTCCTAAGGTCTTTGTTTTCATTCTTCAATATTTCTATTTCAGTCAAGGCTGTGTCAAGTTTGGCTTTTTCCTCAGCTGCAATTTCTTCATGGTTCTTACTTCCATTCACACTAGCAGGTACCTCATTTGATTGAACATTTTCCTGTTGACATGAATTTTTATTCTTCTTGATTCTCTTCTCCTTCTTGACAATGCAGTCCTTAGTGTCTACTCCATGCATGAAACACAATCTATCCTAGATTTATTTTGTAGATGTTAGATCCATTATTAGCTCAAGATCCTTGTTATGAAGATTTTTGTATATCACACATTTTGCCTTAGCATTCCTCTGTTGT
Source organism: Pinus albicaulis (assembly GCA_034641835.2). Taxonomy (NCBI): domain Eukaryota; kingdom Viridiplantae; phylum Streptophyta; class Pinopsida; order Pinales; family Pinaceae; genus Pinus; species Pinus albicaulis. The sequence continues at coordinate 936,403,553 of CM076583.1, read as the reverse complement.
TCTTGCACCGAGGGAGAGTTTGCGCAGTAACCATCACATACAAGTTTCCACACCTCAGGTTCATAAGCCATTAAACCTGTTTTAACCTTATCTCTCCATTCAGGTAAGTTGGTTGTACTTAACACATGTACATTTTGATAGTCCATGATTCAACCAGATCTCCTTCAAGCTATTAAGCTTACACCAAAGGAACCAACTCTGATACCAATTGTTGAACCCTTAGTTAAACTGAGAGGGGGGGTGAATCAGTTTAACTCATTCATGGACTTATAATCTTTTCCATTAAAACTTATTTACACCTTCTTTTCATGTTCAACTTAATATGTGAGTAATCTTAGAATGTGAGCAGCAAGTATTAAGATAACATAACAATAGACTTAATATGAGAGAAACAAGCATTAAGCAAATTAGATAAACCATATCAACACATAAACATCATGCACAGAGACACCAGATGTAAGTGGAAACCCATAAAGGGAGAAAACCACATCTTATTATTGTTGTGATGCAAAGGCAAGCTCCAACTCCCTCTCACCACTGATTTTATGTAGGCTCCAACCCACAGGAGGCTCCTACCTCAATTCTGCAAGCTACAACTTGCAAGGAAGCTCCAAATCCCATCAATTTTCTGCAGGCACCAACCTACAGGAGGTTCCTACCTCAATTCTGCAAGCTACAACTTGCAAGGAAGCTCCAACTCCCATCAATTTTCTGCAGGCACCAACCTACAGGAGGCTCCAACCTCAGCCATCTATAACTAACTTCTATCAAGCTACAAGTTGATATGGAAGAACCAACTTCCTCTATTTTCTGTAGGCTACAACCTACATGAGGTTCCTACCTTAGTTAGCTACAACTGACATCTATCAAGCTACAACTTGATAGGGAAGCTCCAACTTCCTCACTCTTTCAAAAAAAACTTGATGATTTACCTGGATATCAGCTCTGTTCTGTACCATCTTCACTGCTGTGCACTAGCCTTCATATCTGCCATGCATCATCTCTGCATTTTCTTAGATTCTCTATCAGCTCCTCCTTCTTCTTTGCCTCACTCCTTCAATTCTGCATTCTCTAACTTCACTATTCATATCAATGTGATATCATTTATAGAGTTCATCACATGACTGTTTGTATTCCATAGGGAATTCAAAGTGAACAACCATGACTCTTTGACTTCTGCCTTCTCATTCCTTTGTCCAAATCATTCAGAAAAAAATATACCAATTTATACAAATTTCTGTTTTACAGTGGAGTTTTGTTTTCCTACCGGAGACTTTCCAATGCATCACAAACAATATAAAATCAATTAAAACATTTACATTTACATTTTCAGTTACATATATAAATTTCACTTAGCCCTTTTTCCAGCCCTTGGCTTGCTGGTTTTGTCTTTTCTGCTGCTGTTAAGTAACTGTTTTGCATACCTCTGTTGTTCACTGCAATTGTGTATCTGCTGCATATATAACTGCTTTATCATCATGTACCCCTGCTTTCTGTGTATGAACCCTTGTCAGACCCACATTCTCCACTTCCCTGTGCATATAAATGTATCCCAAATTTTCACCCAAATAAATCTCAAACAATCTGGGCAAACTCAAAGTATTTATCAACCTGGTAATTTCAAACATATATCTGGAATCTTTAATATCTAAAATCTGAGATTTGAGATATTAAATTAATTTCTCTTGCAAAAAACATCCGCGCTTAATCCAAATTCCAACTTGAGCAATTTTAATGACATGCAGAAACTTTTCTTTTTCTATAGAATCCTATGGTTGGGACCCTATGATAAACTCAATCAATACAAACTCATGCAGAACTCGTTCCTCACCTTATACCATATTGTTATAAACCCTCAAGCATATAAAATTCTCTCTTAATAAAACCCAACCAATGTTCCTTTCAATTTCGGAAGCTTTCCCCAATCCTCATAATTAAAATCATAATAAATATCTACTTTATAAACCTACCTTATGAGGACCTATTCATTGCCTTTGATTTCATGGGGTTAACCATATGTTAAGCTCTCTTAAGAGTATTCGAATTAATTATTCGAATTTCATTAACCCAAAGCACCAGCTATCAAACGCGCATGCGCCCTTCACTTAATGTTTATATCTCACGAGTTTTTTTTTAAACTTTGGTTAAATACCAACACCACCATATTTTGAAGTTTGGGCCCCAGCTACTAATACGTACCTCCTTTCCAACATTCTATACACCTTTTCGACTTAGCTAATGCCAAGGTTTCAGCATGGCATCACATTATAAAAATGGTTGAAACCCGATCTTTAACGCCGCCCTCACAATTTATTAAACATCCGAATATAAACCAATCATCGCTTCAAATATAATGCAACCGAGCCCACACCTTCCTTAACCATCGAATAGATCAAATGGTCAACTGCTTCTTGCATTCCAAAATTCATTTAAACACTCATCCGACGGATCTCGCGCAATATCACGCAATTAAACTGCACACTCCTTAATTTCTCAAAATCGCGCGATAAGAATGGTTTTTATAAACCACTCTTTTCCACGCGTCAAACGGTTTGTGATATCGTGTTTTGTTTTCAAAATCCATTTACCACTTTAGAACCTACACGATACTGCTTGTTTCAATTTTCAAAACTGCCTCCACTGTTGATTGTTCATGGTTTCGCTCCTTTCTCTCATGGTTCCGCCTCCCTTCAACTCAGCGAACCATTGAAGTTTCTGTGCTATCGAATTCTATTCGATTCCATGGTTTCATTGACTCCAGTATCTCCTCGATTCTTCAAATTCCGACCTTCAACTAATGCAATTCTGCTCTTTGCTTTAGTTCTATTTCATAATTTTGCTCTAGAGTTATTTCTAGTCCACAACATTCATGAATATTCCTTCTGTTTTAAATTGCCCTTGGCTCACAGTACTGTTCCCCCATTCGACTGTCCCTCAAACCCATTAATCGATCCTTCATACAAACTAAAAATGCATGCAATTCATAACATAGAGTGTGAATACAATGCGTTCAATTTAAGATGGACATATATAGCACAACTGCCTTCTCTGCCTGACAAATATGGATCTGTTTTGATCAATCTTCATTTATTACAACTAAACAGAGTTCCACGTAGATTTAACATGCCCAAAGATCAGATGTGGGTATCGTTTCTTGCGTTCTTCAATTAAGGAACAGATCTCATTGAATTCTCCAGCGAACTCTCCACACCAGTTAAAACACATTCAATAATCAATAATTTCTGATTGGGTCAATGGTATCAATTTAATTGAACAACATTCCGATGCCAGATTAAACGCGCTCAAGATCAGGCTTAGCACCACTCATATTCCTTGTCATCGACTTCTGTGTATCATAGCTTCAACACCAGAGTCGATATCGATTTATACAATCGAACCCTTTCTTGATTCACTCAACAATACTTAACTCAGATTATGTAGATAGCAATTTAATTCCGAAGAGACCAGAACCCTCCAAATATAGAATTTTATCAAAATGTATGAATCAATTAAAGCTTCAAGAACAAATTTCCTCATCACACAGAGACTAGCAATTCAAATTTTTCCACAATGTAATAATTCAGGAATCAAAAGAATCGAACCCTCTTTTGACTTTTCATTATAGAAATCAACTAAATCAATTTCTCAACATCATATGCGAACCAACCAAATCACGAAGGAGGAATCAATTCATTTCGAATGCCTCCAACCAATTTCTGCTTCAATGCATACAATTCACACCAGTACACCATACCTCAGGAATGGGGTATAAACCCAGAAATTAAACCTCGGTACCAAAATAGTAATTACATGGAAAGATTTCCTTTCAGGCTAGATTTTCAATCCAGTTGGCCAGATTTTCAACTCAGTGGCCCTTTCAACCTCACTACACTGGCTCTCTAGATCTCCAATCAAATGGCCCTTCTACAACTGCCTCTGCTTCATGTCTAATGCTCTAATTGTTGCCTCTGCTTCTTCCTGGTGTCTAAACTACCTCTTCTACTTCTTTGCTGCCTCTGCCTCTACCTCTTTGCTACTTTGCTTCTCTCTTTGCTTTGTTTCTGTTTCAGCTCCTCCTCCTTTGCCATCTCCTTTGCCATCAATGACAACATTTTGTTCAGAAAGGAGATAATATCATTGCTATCCTCATGCTTCTCCCTTATCACTTGTCCGACCAAAGTTTTTAACTGTCAATGGAGAGTAATGGCATGCATGTACTGGTTTTGCCTTCCCCTAGTGTGGCTAGGGTTAGGGAGCTAGTGAGCAAACTCATCTTGTGTTGGGTATGTGTTATATTCTTTCCACGACTAGTAATGCGGTCTTGCCCATGGTTTTGTGCATGGATTTGCACATGGTTTTGGGGCATGATGGTTTTTCACCCTTGGTATTTTGTAGAACCGGTCAAGGGAACTATGGTTATGTTCTAATCCAGGTTTAATGGATTAGGGTTTATGTATGTTTCGGCATGTATATATATGTGTTGTAACACTAAAAGGAATATAATGAAAAATCAAGCTGGTTGTCCCGATTTGGGATCCAGGGGAAAATATCTGTGTATATCTGTTTTATGTTTTATGCTCTCACTATTGTTTATTTTCTATTTTTAAGATTCATTTGTAGATAATTTCTGTACAGGGTTAAAACCTACATCTGGTATCAAAGTTGTTTCGGCTTCAAGGGGACGCCTTTTTTGCTAAGGGGTTTTTTTGCTCGGGCCTGTGGTAGACCCTGTTCAGTGGGAGATATGTAGGATTGATTCTTGCAGTGAAAGAAGACGGTGAGCAGTGGAAAGATAGAGATCGAGAAATTTAATGGTCAGAGTTTTGAGTTGTGGAAGCTCAATATGGAGGATCTGTTGGTGGATAAAGACCAGTGGATCGTGGTAGATCCAGGTACTAAACAAACGAATATGTCAGATGAATACTGGAAAAAGTTGGATCGGAAGGCAAAGAGCACAATATAGTTGTGTGTCTCAAATTTGGTATTGTTGAATGTATCTGGGGAAGCTACGACAAAGAATTTGTGGGATGAACTTTGGACTTTGTACCAATCTAAGTCTCTGGTGAATAAATTGTTCCTGCAGAAAAAGCTGTATAACCCGAGGATGAAGGATGGAGATTTGGTGATAAAGCATATGAACACCTTCAATATTGTGGTAAGTCAGCTGTCATATGTTGATATTAAAATCTCAGATGAAGATAAGTGCATTAGTTTATTATGTTCTCTACCAGACTCGTGGGACAGTCTGGTTATTGCAATAGGTAGCAATACAACTACCTTGAATTTTGATGACATTGTCTCAGCCTTGCTGTCGGAGGGAATGAGACGAAGAAATATGGAGGGTCAGAATGGAGATACCTTATATGTACGAGGAAGGTCCTAGAACATAAACAAGAATAAGGTTTCGAGTGGGAGATATAAATCTAGAGGGAGATCTAAATCTCCTAGAAAGTTTGTAATGGTGTGCTGGAAATGCGAAAAGGAAGGGCACTACAAAAAGGATTGTAGATCTAAAGCTCCTGAGAAAGGAAAGGGATATGATGATGCTCCTTCTGCAGAGGCAAAAACCACCTTGGATGAAGGTGGGGATGTGTATTTGGCTTCTTCTTCAAATGCATATGTAGATCATGAGTCATGGTTGATTGACTCGGGTGCATCCTTTCACTTCACTCCCCATAGGGAGAGGTTCTGCGAGTATGAGAAATATGATGGCAGTGATGTCTTCTTAGGTGATGATAGGAAGGCCAGAATCGTCAGACGTGGAAAAGTCAAGTTGAAGCTGCAAGGTGGAAGGATTAGAACACTTCTTGGTGTTTTTCACATTCCGACATTGGCCAGAAATCTGATTTATGTAAGCAAGATGGATGATGCAGGTGTAAAAATAGTGTTCGAGAAAGATACCTGTAAGATGGTTCAGGGACCACTGGTATTAATGCAGGGAGTTCAGATTGGAACTCTATACAAGCTTCAGGGTAGCACTATTATTGATGGGTGCAACAGTTCTGTGGTTCCCAAAAGTGGAGCAGAAAGCCTAACGGTCTTTGGAGAAAAGACCATGCTATGACATCAAAGGCTTTGACATATTGGAGAGAAGGGCCTTCATATACTGCATGGAAATGGTATGGTAGAAGGTATGTCTAATAGCTCTCTGGATTTCGATTTTTGTGAACATTATGTATATGGGAAGAAAAATTGGGTGAGTTTTCCTTCTAGTGCTAAGAGGGTGAACAAGATATTAGAGCTTGTGCACAACGATGTGTTTGGACCTGTGTCGGTTCCATTACTGGGTAAGTCTATGTACTATGTTTCATTCATATATGACTTCTCAAGGAATACATGGGTATATTTCTTGAGGAAGAAATCTGAAGTCTTTGACAGATTTAAAGAATTTAAGGCTCTGGTGGAAAACCAGATAGTGAAGAAGATAAAGGTGCTGAGGACATATAATGGCGGGGAGTTTTGCAAGAAGGAATTTGAAGAGTTCTGTAAGAAGTGTGGTATAGCATGACAAAAGACTACTCCATACACACCTCAGTAAAATGGAGTTGCAGAAAGAATGAACATAATGCTAATGGAAAAGGCAAGAAGCATGCTCAGTGGTATCGGGTCAGGACAAGAATTCTGGGCAGAGGCAGTGGAGACTGCATGTTACTTGGTTAACAGATCACCTTCATCAGTGTTGGAGGATAAGACTCCACATGAGGTATGGACTGGTAAGAAACCCTCTCTTTCACATCTGAGGGTATTTGGATGTGATGCATATGTACATGTTCCAAAGGATAAAAGGACCAAGTTGGATAATAAATATGAAAGGTGCATCTTAATTAGGTATAAGGATGGTTTAAAGGGTTACAAGCTTTGGAACCTGAAAAAAAGGAAGGTGAAAATGTGAAGTTGGGAAACACTTTTTGCCCTTTTTTGACGTTGAAAATTGTAATTTTCTATGTTTTTCAACTTCAACTCCACTAAACTCATATTTTTATCGCAAATTATGCTTTGACAGAAAAACAAGAATTGTAGAGAATTGTCTTACCTCCATACCGATATTTAAAAAAAAAAAATATTGACATATAGAGGGGTAAATTTGTTGTTTACTAACTGCATATACTTGAAATTTTCAGGAAAACATAAATAGTCACTTTATTATCCTTAACTTTTTTTAGGGAAGGTTATTCATTTTTTGGAAAAAAACCATAGCATCATAATCTGCATATATTGCATAGTGCACAGACTATTTTTTGGTAATTTTCGGATCAAATCACTATTTTTTATTATTTTTTGAAATGGACGAAGACAAAAAAACAGTGATGTTTTAGTACATTTTATTATCCTTTGATTTTCTTTTCAATGTGATCGTCAATAAGAAAAATGAGAGTACCCTTTCGAAGTAGACAGGGAGAGGAAGTGCACTATGATTTTTTTGAATTTTTTGGTGTCCTCATTTGAAAGTTATTGAATTTTCATTCAGTGCAATTTTTCGAACAATGAAATTCCACAATGACACAATTTAGTAAAAAATTAATAAAAAATTGATTTTTTTAATGAAACTCCATAAATCTCACATCATCAAAAACTAGATTTAGAGACGAATCTAATGGTACTTGGTCCGACATATAACATTTTGTTTTTGTAGGTGTTCTGTCCCTCCAAAGTTGCAGGTTTCTCAAAACTGTAGAGTTTTCTGAGTTTTTCGTTGACCAGAAACTCTCGGTCGAGAAATTTTTAAAACTCTCGACCAAGAAATTTAAACCCCATAAACGCGCGGGAAAACTCTCGGCCAAAAGTTTTAAAAACTCTCGGCCGAGAGTTTGCGCAATAAAACTCTCGGCCAAGAGTTAGAAAAACTCTCGACCGAGAGTTTTTGAATGTTAAAAACTCTCAGCCGAGAGTTTTTCTAACTCTCAGCCGAGAGTTTGCGGCCGAGAATTTTGTGGCCAGAACTCTCGGCCGAGAGTTTTCAAAACTCTCCTCTGAGAAAATACGAGATATTTAAAATCTCTCGGACGAGAGTTTTGAAAACTCTCGGCCGAGAAATTTATTTGACTTTTTTTCTCAGCCGAGAAATTAAAAATTTCTCCCGAATTCTATCTCATGCCAAAAAGTGTTTCCCAACTTCGCGTTTTCGCCCTGTGTACAGCCGAGATGTGGTGTTTAGAAAGGTAAAAGATATTGTTAAACATGAAGTCCTACCAAAGGAACCTGAGAAGCTAGAGTTTGAGCTAAAGGAGGATGAATCATACTCTACAACAGAAGAAGACTTAGAAGAGGAAGAGCCACAAACTCCAGCTGTGAGGAGATCAGTTCGGGAAAGAAGACAACCAGAAAGGTATAGTCCATCTGCTTTCTATTCAAATTTTGCTTTGACTATAATTGATGATGATCCCAGAACCTTCAGGGAGGCAGTAGATTCAGAGGATGGAAAACTCTGGAAGGAGGCCATGGTTGATGAAATGGCATCCTTGCATAAAAATGAGGCATGGGATCTGGTGGAGTTGCCAACTAGAAGAAAGCCCATTGGGAGAAAATGGGTGTTTAAGAAGAAGATGAATGCATAAGGCAAGGTGGAGAAATACAAAGCTCGGTTGGTAGCAAAAGGTTATTCTGAGGTGCCGGGAATGGATTTTGGGGATATTTTTTCTCATGTTGCCAAAGTTACTTCTATTAGATTACCTTTATCTGTTGCTGCTGCATTTGATTTTGAGGTAGAAAAGATGGATGTGAAGACAAAATTTCTTCATGGGGATTTGGAAGAGGAGATATACATGTAACAACCTGAAGGATTTATGGTGAAGGGGAAGAAAGAACTGGTATGTAGGTTAAAGAAGTCTCTATATGGGTTAAAACAGTCACCAAGGATGTGGTATCAGAAATTTGATACCTATATACGGGGACTTGACTTCACCAGAAGCAAGGAGGATCACTATGTTTATTTTTAAGTCAATTAAGTGATCGTGTTATTTATTTGGTCTTGTACTGTGGATGATATGTTGACAGTTGACTGACAAAGAATTATCGAAGATTTGAAGATCAGCTGTTCTCAAATTAAATTGCAGAATGATGTGGTGTTATAAACTATAGAATGGGCATGGAAATTAAAGTGGGTGGAGCAGAGCTCTATGCACATAGTTAAACCAAAGAAAGAGAGTAATATCCTAACCTGAGAGCCTATATTAGAGAGAAGAGGTTCAATATGCGGATACAATGGCGGTAGATGATACGATTCCTTGTTGGTGTAAAGGTATCACCAGACAATGTCCCAAGACACAAGAAGAAGAGGAGGATATGTCCCGTGTTCCATATGCAAGTGTATTGGGTAGCCTGATGTATGCAATGGTCTGTACTAGGCCAGGCATTGCACATGCAGTGGGAGTATTGAGCAGGTTTATGTCAAACCTAGGGAAGGGGCATTGGACAACAGTGAAGTGGGTTTTTAGATATTTGTGTGGCACTAGTGATTATGCCTTATGCTACCAGGGAAGACCAGGATTGGAAAGAGTGATGGACATTCGTGGTTTTGTTGACGCAGACTGGGTTGGAGATCTGGATTAAAGAAGATCTACAAGTGGGTATGTGTTTAGCCTATTTGGAGGTGCAGTTCGCTGGATGAGTAAAAGATAGTTTGTAGTGGCTCTTCAACTACAGAGGAAAAATACATGGAAGCCACTCATGCAAGCAAGGAAGCAGTTTGGTTGTAGAGATTATGTTCAAGTATGGGGTTGGTGCAACAAGCTATAAGGATAGATTGTGATAGCCAAAGTGCAATTTTCTTGGCTAAGAACCTTGCTTATCATTCAAAGACAAAGCACATTGATGTTCAATATCACTATGTGAGAGATATGGTCGAGGCTAAAAGAGTGTTGCTAGTAAAGGTGGACACTTTGAAGAATGTTGTAGATGCATTGACGAAGTCTGTGAGGACTCAGAAGTTCTCTTGGAGTAGAGAAAAAATGGGTGTTGTAGAGCTGGGCTAATGACTAAGCTCTCTTGTGGCCCCCTGCGGAAAGAAAACAAAAAGTGGGAGAATGTAGGGTATGTGTTATATTATTTCCACGACTAGTCACGAGTCCCCTGTACGTTGCGCCAGGCGCAATAGGGGGGGGTGACAACACTCCCTGAATTTTTTTTCTTGGACCCTATTTTTCGGTGGGCGGTCCCGCCCATGGTTTTGTGCATGGGTTTGTACATGGTTTTGGGGCATGATGGTTTTCGACCCCTTGTATTTTGTATATCCGGCGAAGGGAACTACGGTTATGTTCTAATCTAGGGTTAATGGATCGGGGTTTATGCATGTTTCGATGTGTATATATATGTGTTGTAACACTAAAAGGAATATAATTAAAAATCAAGCTGGTCGTCCCGATTTGGGATCCAAGGGAAAATCTATGTGTATATATGTTTTATGTTTTATGCTCTCGCTATTGTTTATTTTCTGTTTTTAAGATTCGTTTGCAGATAATTTCTGTACAGGGTTAAAACCTACATCTTATAATTATGAGTTAGAATAAAATTGTATTTGTTGATGAACATGTCTCTCTAACCACTAAACCACCTCCTACGTGGTAGAAGAGGTTGCAAAATGATAAGCAGCCACCACGTCTTGAGTATACATATCAACTTGTGACCATATCAGCTGGTTACGTCCGCCAGCCCTACAATTTCCACACATTTGTTGGCGTGACATTCTAACCCCTAAAAATAATGAAACAACATAAGGCTACAAATAAATAACCCCCCAACACCTCATATGCTAAGGAATCCAAAACTCCTCAAAAGCAAGAAAGATAGGCTTAGAACTAGTTAATTTAATTTCTGAGGTACTTGTAGCAAACCAAATAATTGTTTCCCACCTAAAAAAATACAAAATCAAATCTAATAGGGTTGTAAAAGAACATAAAGACACCATCTGGAACAAGGTAGGGCCAACTAACCAATCACTTAGATTAATACTAACATGATCGGGGAGAATAGCCACGCCCTAACTAACATATCTTCTAACCCCATATTACATAAAACAATCACCTTTCCCAGCAAATATATTATCACAACACCCAAAATCGACTAGTGGTGAACACGACCCAAATAATATAACACACACAATGAGGAAATGAAGAATACTTGGTAATAACCATAGGAAGGAGCTATCACCAAGTAGGCCTAACTTCTCCCTTATCACTTGTCCTAACAAAGTTTTTAACTGCCAGTGGAAAATAATGGCATGCATAACTGGTCTCACCTTCCCCTAGTGTGGCTAGGGTCAGGGACCTGGTGAGTGACTTCATCCTATAATTTTGAGTCATAATAAGTTTGTCTTTCTTGATGAATTTGTCTCTCCAGCCACTAAACCACCTCTTGCGTGCTAGGAGACGTTGCAACATTATAAGCAGTAGCCGCGCCTTTAGTTTGCATGTAACCTCGTGACCGACTCGACTTGTTGTGTCCCCCATCCCATGACATCCACACATTTGTTGGTGTGACATTCTAGCCCCCACAAACAGTGAAACAACAAAAGACTAAAAATAAACAACCCTCGAGCACCTCAGATGCCAAGGATTTCACAACTGCTTGGAAGCAAGAAAGATAGGCTTAGGCCTAGTTAAATTATTTTCCCAAGTACTTACAGCAAACCAAAGAATTGTTTCCCACTTAAAAATATATGCAATCAAATCTAGTTGGGTTGTAAAAGAGCATAAAGACACCAACCGAAACAAGGTAGGTCCAACGAACCAACCACTTAGTGTAAGACCAACCAGACTAGGGAGAATAGTCAGGTCCATAACCAACGAATCTTATAACATCAGATTGCATAGATCAATCACCTTCTGATGCATATATATTACCACAACGCTCAGCCTCATCTACTGGTGAACACGACCCAAAGAATATAACACATGCAATGATGAAATGAATAATACCTAGTAATAACCATAGGAAAGTGCTATTTTTGAGTAGGCCTAGATGCCACAATTTTTCATGCTATCTAGGTAGCCAATTCATTCCCAGATTCAATCTTCTGCTCAACAAATAAGGCAACCTTATCCACCTCCGTGTAGTTACCTCTGTCTCTATACTCCCATAAAAACAAGAAAACCAAATTGCCAAAAAATATAGGCATTACAGGAATACCCACATGCTTGTTCCAATTCAAAAGTTTCCAATTCACTTCCTAGTATTTTAGAATCCCTACCTCATCTCTCTCATATGAAGAAGTTTGATGGGGATGTAACAATCCCACTTACATCAGGAAACTACTACTTTCTAGGAATAAGATCCCTCTACATTGCACAAACTAAACAAATGAAGTCTCAAGAGAATGGTCCTCCATGTGGTCGGACATAACAAAGTTGCATGCTTCAGTCATGGGGGTGGCAAGCTACACCACCCGCAATTTAATTTCCCTCATATTTGGTGGGGTGGTAGGTGATCCCCCCTAAAATCATTTGTTTCTTTTGCATCCACCCCCATCGGGGATATATTTTATTCAACTATAATTCTTTGCAGTGGTCCCAATCCTCTTAATCTATTTTCCATCAACCAAGTTTAGTAGATGTTCAGATCCTTATATTAGCATCCCATATGCGCTAGGAAATATGCCACTTTATTTCTATTTCATCTCGAATGGGATGTAATAACATACCAAATGGAAAGAATCAACGTCCTAATGTGGGACATACAGTGTTCAAGCTACTAACTCTTGAACAATTTGGACACCAGAGAACTATTCTAAGCAATTAAGATAGCCATCTAAGAATCCCTATCCAAATGTAGCTTGGAGTAACCTACCTCAATAGCCAATTGTAAACCCCTCCCTAATGTTAGGAATTCAATGATATTATTGTTGGTTGTGCCATAATAAGCTACATAAATTTTCATAATAGTATTGCTCCAATCTTAAAATATTATACCATATCATGATGAACCAATATTGCCTTTGGAAGCTCCATCAAAATTCAATTTGATGAAACTCGTGGGAGGAGGAGGGTGAGGATCTCTATGGAAGAGGATGCTTGGTTATAAGTATATAATTCAGGGCATATGAAATGTCCAATTTAGTTAATATTATTGTTTCCTAGCGATTTAATTTCCAATCATTGGGGGACTGTGGTTTCCAAAGGATTGTTTCTCTGATATTTCTCTTTCTCATCAACCATATTGTACCGTTGGATTCTTGTTTGTTTTGAAATATTATTTATTTTCATTCTTTCTACATCGCTCTTAGGAAAAAGCCCCAAATTAAAATCTAGGATTTGTTAACCATGGGGTTGTTGAATAAAGTGAATCATCATTGCTCTAGTGTTTCAATCAGACTATTGGGGTTGTGATCTAGATGGATGAAAAGAACCAACACACTGGACCAAATGGAATCTGCAAAAGTACATGAGTTTAAAAGATGTTCCATTTTTTCTTCTTTTTCCTTGCACAAATATCATATGGAAGGAACTCAAAATCATTTTTTCCTTATATGATCCCAAGTAATAAGTTTTCTCCTTCCAATGAGCAAGAGGGATTGAGCAACTTTGGGCCAAAAATTATGGGTCGAAATTATTCTCCACAAAGGTTATCCAACAAATAATAAGCATCTTTGAGCATAAACATGCCTTTCACTTGATCTCCCCAACGAAGTTTACCTTGGTCTTAAGCAATAGGGATTTTCCACTCCTTGAGCTCCTAGGATAGAGCTGGCCATGAAATTAAAGCCTGATGGTCTTGCCAATCCTCTTTTGATTTCCACTCCCACCATAGACTAGAGTTTTAACTTTATTTCTACAAATATGCCATTGTTTTACTATTCTGTTCTTTAGTAAATTCCTTTAACTCCATAAGTTCTATCTGGTATCGTGGACAGGAAAATCATTTCCAATCTTCCTCTTAGAAGAGAGTTGTTAAACCGTTCTTTATTTCCCATAAGGTATGATCTTGTATTAGATTATTGTTTTCTTGTGGCAGATTCTAGATTGAGGATCTTTAAGGAAAGGTCAAAGCCTACAATTTTTTTGCTTGAGAGGTTGAGTTATTATATTTCTTGTCCCAGATTTGTTTCAATATTTCCCACCCTCCTTGTAGCCATCTCCACCACATTTTTTCCCTGAACAATTTTTTTAATATTTTAGGATCTCTTAGACGTAATCCCCCAACAATTTTTGGAAGAAATAATTTTACCCATGCTACCAATGACCATTTCTCGGTATGATTTGTTTTACCCATGCTACCAATGGCCATTTCTTGGTATGAGTAGTACCCATGCTAGTTTTAGATGTGATGGTTCTGTATATGATTTTGGGGGCTACTGGGATTTATAATTGATAGACTGAAAATGCTTGGAGAATTGATTTAAGAAGGACCAATTCACTGACTAGATTTAGGGCACAAAATGACAAACTATCAATTTTTTTTGTAACACCCTCCTCCCACATTTACCCATGTTAACCATTCCACTAGGGTAAACATGTGACGAGAGGCTAGTATGATCTGATCCAACCTCCTAGGCCACCTTAAGGAAGTGGAACAGACGGAACCAAACCAATCTGACCATCCACACATCCGACATAACCTCAAGGAGCCACCCAACCTTTCCAGGTGAACAACCCCCGAGGAAACTCAGTATTTCAAGGGCCTAGAGCCCCAATCGCTCCCTTTCTAAGCCCTTCAAGTGATTGGGAGTCCCAATCACTCCCATGAGCCTGCTTGAGTGCGAATATAGCCTTTTTATACCAATTTTATGCCAATGACTGTTAGATTTAATGCTAAATTCCAAGGCTAGGACCTAGTGAGTGCTTGAAACTTCATGGAATTTACAGAAATAAAAAGTAACATAGATACAATGATACCAACACAAATTATTGAAAAAATAATTGACTGGACCCCTACTAGCAATGATAGGAATTTCGTCAAACATGTCACAAATATGCATTCTACAGGTCATAATAACATATCTGAGCATAAGTGTCTTAAACTTATCCGAGAATCACTAAGAAGCATTGATGCCTTATCGCATTAGCTTCATAACCATCTATTAGGTCATATATTCATTGTTCATTCATTTATAAATAAAAACATGATGAGAGCCATTAATTTTCACTGTCATAAAACATATTCATAACCATCATATAAACAACAAAAATAATGAGGATACAATAAGCATTAATGCCACATATGGACCACTACATTTACACATAAAATACCAAGGAAAGGAACTATTATTAATGAATGAAAAATCCAACCCGGTATGGGACTACCATGTTCCACTCTACCATAGATTGGTTGAGCCAAATCTCTCTTCATCCAATCACCCTCGTGCCATATTCCAAGCATGAATGTGGGACTAAAAACCAAAAGAATCAACCAAGGATTCCCGAGGCTAAACCACCTCACCCTCATCAATAGAACCAGGCTTTACCGCAATCCTCATCGGATCAATAGGCCATAAAAAAACATGACTGCCACCGGATTTCTCCACCTACATCGTGAGGAATTTTCCTGTCTCCTAGTCTCTAAACTTTACCGCAATCCATAGTCCGATTCAGAGATTACTAGGCCATAATCGAGACACCACCCTATAGAATTTATCATATATACCACCATTCACTGGTAATGATTCCTAGGCCTGATCAAGCACAACCACCTCCAGGATTTACCGTATATCCCTCCATTCACCGGTCGAGTATTCCTAGGTCCACCGAGGCACGCAAAACCTGGATTTACAACAACCCACATTTTGGTTCATGGGTTACTAGGCTAGTGGATTTACCAAAATCCATAGTATGGTTTGGGGATGAATAGGTAATGTTTTATTTCATTTAGATATCCACCTCACTTAGTTTCGAATCCATCTGGAAACCCAACTCAACCAAAACATGAGAACCCCATCACACCATGGTTATCCAGAAATGGAAAGGCAAGGCCGAAGAACACTATAACACCTAGAAAAGCCCATGCCAATGAAAACAAGAGAAGCAAGAACACACATGTATAACCATGCATGCCAAATATAGCAAGGAAATTAAACATGTAAATCGATACCTGCAAGTAAACCTGTTGTAGCTGCTTGATACTATTGTTCCTTGCTTGATCTTTGCTTCCTCTTTGCCTTATTTTCCTTTCTTGATCCAATGCTAAAGTGCTCCAAGAGAACTCTAAGTGTCCAAGAGTGTAAGACAAAGAGAATATAGAGAGAGCCCCAAAAATTAATTGAAAAAAGGTTACATTGAAAAAAGGTACCAACTGATCCTGAGAAGCATATTTATTAATGAGACCTATATTTTCTTCTATTTTCCATTATTTTTCTTCATTTTCCTCCTCACATGCAACCTGTGACCTTTCACCTTCCTTTTCTCCTAATTTTTAATATTTTATAAATAAATTTCCAAAAATTCCATTTTTCCTTTCCAAAGCCTTTTCCATTTCCTTTACCAATTTCCTTAGCCATAATATCTGAAATGAACACCCACACTAGGATGTTTTTCCCAAAATTCAACTTGGAATAAGTGTCCCATGACCATAGTTAATATTTTGCCTTTATTAACTTTTATTACATGGAATTTTCACTAGGGAGGTTACATTGTTTTTTATTTTATGAAGAATCTCTTTCTATGATGAGGCTCTTAAGAAGTTTGGCACCAAATAAATTCCCGAATATTTGGCTAAAAGGTTACTGATATGAAATTTCAATAGTATAGCCAAATTATGTTGTACTGGAGCATTGGGATTTTTCTCCATTTATCTAAATCCCTGAAGCATCCATAAAGTCCAAGAGAATGGAATTAATTTCTTTGATTCCCTGAAGGGAGGGATGACAAAAAAAAAATATCATCCACAAACCATTGATGGTGATTGGAAGATCATTTTCTTAAAGGAAAATTCCTTTGATGATACCTTGCCCTATTGTTAATTTGATATATTGACCAAGGCCTTCAGCTACTAGAATGAATAAGAAGGGGGACAAGGGGTTTCCCTATCTTAATCCATGAGTGAGTTAAAGGCGACTGTGGGGGAACCATTTAACAATATAGAGAAAAAGGGCATAGAGGTAAGAGGTCTAATACAAAAAATCCACTTGGGAGAAAAACCAAAAGCAGAAAGGAACTAAAGGAGATAATCCAAATTTATCCTATCATAGGATTTAAAAAGGTCCATATTAATGAGCGTGCCAACTTTTTAAACTTTTTGGAGAGAGTGGATTAATTCATGGGAAGTCAATATCCCATATAAGATCCGGTGACCTTCAAAAAATCCTATTTTCTTAGGAGAAATTTTATTATTAAGCGAAGGTTTGATATGATTCACAATTATAGAGGAAATGATTTTGTATATGAAATTAAAAATATCTATAGGTCGTAATCCATTGGGGTTATTATATTTACTTGGCTTAGGGATTAGAGTGAGGAAAGTGGAATTTAGAACATTCCATACCTATTTGGAACTTTGATATTCTTCCACTATGGCATGGAATTCTGAGCCAATGAAAGACAAGCAAGGCTTGAATAAATTTGCAGTAAAGTCATTTGGGCTTGGGGCTTTGTTTTTGGGCATTTCCATGACTAATTCTTGCACTTTTTAAAAGGAGATTTCATGCATTAGGGTATCATTATGGTCTCGATGGATAGGATGAGAGATATGAGCCATTATGTGTCTCATTGCTTCTCACCTATTGGGAATTGGTTTTGTGAGCATACCATGATAGTATGAGACCAATTCTTGCTCTAATTATTCATGTTGCAAGCATCTTTTCCCTCCCATGGAAGAGGGAGAAAAGATCTTATTGTGGTGGAAATGTTTGATCATAGCCTTATGAAAAGAAATTGTATTCTTATCCCCCTGTTTCAACCATTGTATTCATGATTTTTTCTGCCATATGGTTTCCTCCTGTTTGCCCCATATGATTTCCTCATTACAATACCATGTGCCAATACCATAGCTTATCAATACCACATGTCTAAAAAATATAACTCATTTCATATGACACTTGTTCATATGGATTTTTTTAAATTATGCCGTAAGGCATTCCTCTGGGAAAGAATCCCCTCCCATGCCACTTGTACTGTTGTGGGCCATTGATTTTGATGTTAGACAATATAAATTTTTTCTACCATAGGATTGAAAATGATTATTAGTCAGTTACAATTTTTCCCTTATCACAACCGCTCATTTTACTGCAAACTAGACCATTCTTGAAGCATTTGAAAGGCACGACAACGTCCATGTGATAGACAACCCTTGAATTTGATGCATGAGTTGCAATGGTCAACTCTGATTCAGGCGCTGGTTCTCAGGCCTGGCGAGACGCGTATTTTGACGTTAACAACCATTGGACCCTGAAAATCCAATGGAAGAGATGTGTTGCAAGAAACAACGATGAGCGGCTGGCTATAACAACTAGCCATGGTCAAGGCCTTGATGTGGGGATGATTTCTCGTCTATTTCACCGCAAGTGGACTTTTTTTTATGTCCAATCTGCTCTATGATGTTGAGGCCATGACTTCCCTCTATAAAACTCTGAACCAGCTCATTGATGGTCGAACTCAGATTATATTGGCTTATGAGCTTCATTAAGGCCCATGAGACTATTGAATGTGTCAAGGATCTTCACGAGGAGGGTTTCAGGTGGACCAAGGGAGCTTCATCATCAATGACAAAGCGAGGATATTAGTATTTTCAGAGTTTGTAAGAAAAATTGAGGGCTTTTGTGTTAACCCTCATTCTGTCACGCACACCCTAACTTATAATTTAGACTTTTTTATGCAAGGTTATTCTAGTTTATGCAGGGTTATTTCGTTCGTTGGGTATGGCACTATTATTCCAACCTCGAATGCTCTTGTCTAGAGATTCTTTCAGCTCCACTTTCCAGGTTCTAACTTACTCAGTTTGGGCCTTTCATTCAAGATTTTTATTTATTGGAATTTTCTGATAACACCTTTTAGTGGCCTTTGCAGCCTGACTGCAACTCTTTAAGCCTAGATTTGAAGCAATTTGAGATCCTTAACCTGTGTGATTTTGAAATATCTATTTTGTGCTACTTGAATCCATGTGATTCTGAGCATCTGTAACATTTTGTCAATTGAGAGCGTTGAAAAGGTATCTACTTATGATCTTCTTAAATCCACAATATTTAGTAACACTTCTTTGAAATATTCCGTTTGCAGAAATTAGCCTATATCGGTTGGGGGTTCAATTCACCATTTTGCCTTTACGGCTAGACAAAACCCACAACCATCACATCTTGAATCGGGGTGCCATACTTTACACCCTCAGGTAGGATAGCTATTCAATCTTTCAGATGGGACAATCAATATAGGGAGAGATAGAACTATAGTTGGAGATAGGCTATTGAGCTAACTCACTTTGTTTCTGTCCAACTAGTTGTAACTATTGGCTGGAAGGAACGTGGTGCAGAAGTATAATACCTAATGATTCAGATGTCGTTCATGAGGAATAAATACCACAAATTCCATCCATTAGGAAGTCATTTCCTCTCCTTTGTTGCTTCAATAAGCATTCCCAACCAAGGGAGAAGAAGGGAAAGAAGCCTACGAGCCTACCCTATAGGTGATTGAACCAGATTATCACATATCCACCCAGGTATATTTAGTAGAGGAATGTCCCGCTAATCAATGATGTGATTCCAGGTTTCAACATCTTCTTGTTTCTTTGGGAACCGAATGGACAAGTTCAACAATGTAGATATGCAAGTGTCATATAGCCAAGCTGGGCAACCAAGCCAAGCAGTTGATTAGTGCAATTGAATAGCCCAGTTGAATAGCGCACAATACCAGTTGAGTATCCTAGTTTACCCATTAGTCCACAGGATTTTACTTTTAATGCAATTTTATTAGTCGAGTTGGAGGAGAATCCACAAGAGGTTGTGCCATTTCTGGAGAGTATGTTGGAGAAGGTTGCCAAAAAACTACTCGGGCACTCATGTTTGGAGTCTGTTGAAGCATTAAGTATTATTTTTTTGACTTAATTTTCAAGTATTTGAACAAGAGAAACACTATTTGAAGTATTATATGCATCTTGATTTGAGCTACTATTTACATTCGTTTGATGAATATTTTATGAAATATTTTTTCTCTGATAGAATGTTGAATCATAATTACAGAGTGCTGTAGAAAATGGAAGAATATTTGAATACTACACACTATTTTGAAATGTTATTTGCAACTTCTATAGTTATGATATTTTTTTTCTTGAAGCTCACCTTTTTGATGCCCTGAAATGAAAATGTGTTTTTGATACTAATTTTAGGTTGCCTTGGTGGATTATTTCGAAATCTTTCTGTGGATTTTTAGATCATTTTTTTTTATATCATTTCCAAGTAGTTTGATTCTAAAACCCTCTATCGAATGTGTAGTTGTGGATGCAATGCAAATGAGGAACAACCAAACCTTAGAAGGTGTTCTTATTGGTGCTACTGTACTCTGGTTCTTGCCTGATAGACTTGGTTGTTATCTATTAGCACATATTTACCATGCTCTCATACTTGGCACCACAATCATGTTCATTTGGTAGAAAGTATTAGCCTTCATTAACAAGTAATTTCTTGTACTCCTTGGTACTGGTAACATTTTCATGTGCACTTGTTGAAGTTTTTAATGCAGTTTGACACTCTACACTTACTCAACAATAAAAGTTAATTCATAAAAAAATATTTCATTTGGTAGAGATAAGCAAAGGTCATAGCATGATTCTATTATTTGACTGAAAATTCTCTTGGTAATTTGCATAGGTAGACAACCATTGTGTATTCCTCAGATTTAATTTTCTAAATTGTTTCAGGATGTTTTTACTACTTTCATATTTGAAATCAACCAGTTGTTTGCATTTGATGTTATACACGATGATGCATCTACGAGAGATTTGAAAAAAAAGATTATGGTATGTGCATTTTTTTATCTCAGCTATATTTGTTACATAAATATTTTGTTGCTTTTAATGGTGCATGATTCGATCAATTGGAACCAACATCTTCATTTGAGGCTTACTAAATCTACAAGTATAGTAGATTTGCAAAAATCAGATGAAATTCGATCAATTGGAACCAACATCTTCATTTGAGGCTTACTAAATCTACAAGTATAGTAGATTTGCAAAAATCAGATGAAATTTGGCTCAGTAATTGCAGAAGTGTGACAACATGACAACTATGAAAGAAACTAAACTGACAACTATGAAACTAAACTAAACCTTGAAAGCTTTGCAGGATGGTATCGCTTGAGAGAGAGAAGTAACTCCTTTTAATCAGATCCATGGGAACCCTTCAAAGGGTCATGATCTCGCTTATAATCATCTCAGTCCTATTTTGAGTAACATATACATGCCATGTATCTAAAGTATACCTCATGGAAACAAATTATATATTCTGACACTACGTATGCCAAACATGATGATAATATGCATCAATTCAAATCTCTACACCAGTGACACATTCATGCATTGTCCCACCCCTATTGCTTGATATCTCTAGGCACGAACCATAGAATAAGTTGTAAATATGGTTGTTTCATTGGAATTAATCACAAAAAATGGCTTAATACTAAACTAAGATGAGTTTTAACCAAAGAGATCATTTTTATATGACCTTTAGTCAACTAATATTGCCATAATATTTTATATAGAAATTCATTTGGTTGTCACGTCCCGCGAAGCATTTAGAAACTTTCTGTTAATACTGTTCAATCTAGAAATACACTCGCTATGTTAGTAGCTAGCAAGGACTAGTATATAAATATAGACGAGGACATTATGCGAGTAAACTAATTTGGGGGAACACTAAAATTTCATGTTTTGAGCCCTTTAACTGCCTACAGATAGCTATAGTTTCTCTAAGTTAAAAGAGTGTTGCATGTTTTATATATATCTTAAAATGAGTGTTTCTTTTTGTATTAATAAGAGCAATTATAATAAAAGATAAATACCTCTTATCTTAATTACTACGAAACCATTTTATAGGAAAAAATTAAAAACCTTAAATTGTCTATCTTCCAATAAAGTGGCAACATGGTTAGATCTTGTAGCAGTATTGCCTAAGATATTTTCTACAAAAACCATGGACCACAACATCCTTTGATGCATTATTTTAAATCGGAAACCAGCAGGGCAAGTTTTCCAGCAATTTCACACAACTGAGACAAGCCAATGTGGGTGGAACACTAGAATGGATTGCTATGAAAATCAAGCCAAGGCATTCCAAGACACATTCTTCTCAATATTCCAGTACAAATTTAAATCGCCATTGGCTGATATTGTTAGATGGTAGTCACAATACTGATAGATAGTAGTCACATTTATTGATTGGGCCTGTTGTAATAAATTATCGCTTTTCTGTTTTGGGGTTGAACATGCAATCTTCCTTCAACAATGACCCAATTAGGTTTGTCTTTTACTAGGTTAGAGAAAATTTTGTAGCATGCATTTTTGTTGAGAAGGGAAGAGATTTATTGAGTGCAGAAATTTCCACTTGTAGGATCCCTTTTAAAGAAATCTAGAGCCCTTTCTAGAATTTGCTTTGATTTAGTTCCACTAAAAGCACACATTTTTAAATCACGCAAGGATGGTAGTTATTCTGAATTAATATGTAATTGACATGGCATATCAATGCAAATACAGTTTTTTCCAACAATTGAAATTTATCTTAGTAGATACAGTTCATTCCAGTAAGATTTAACGTTTACTGCTCATTATTATTTGAAATTTTCTGCTCATTATTATGAGAAATGTGGAAACCACTGCAAGCTTCTTTGTCCAATCCATCCCCTATAATGAAGAAACTAATAAATTAGTTAGAAATAAAAAATATACCATCAATTCAATGTTATATTATTAGTTAGAATGGTTCTGTTATGATATCCATCCTAATGGTTTCTCTCGAAAAGAAAGATAAATCCTTTTCTATTTTTTTGACATTACAGTTCCAATTACAATTACAAATATTTTTATGTATTTGTGAAATTGCATCTTATCCATGATTTCATTTAAACTCTAGCAAGTTGACATGTTTATGTTTCTTCTACAGGTCATGTTCCCGCTCATGCCGCCACATCATTGTTCTTTGTTCAAAGGCTAAAACTTGGGGCACAACCTTTCATTCATTATGTTGTTGAGAATAGGAAAATGAAGAAATAGACATGATCATGTGCAGACATCTCTTGTGGGGTGACATGCCCTTTACATTTCCAAAAATAGCCCCTTCTACCAGGAAATGTTTGATGTTGCTGCAACTGTTGGCTTTAGATAACACACCTCTACTTACAAGTTACAATCAATTAAAGGGGGGAAATCATTCAAATAAAAAAGAAGATTATATCCCTAGAGCAAAGTTGATGAAATCTTGGCATAAGGGAAATATTTATTAAATCTGTCGATCCATTTGTTAATACAAAAAAATTGAGGATGCTCCATTTTGTGTAATTTGTTGGATAAATTCAGCATAGAGATAATTTTGGATCATGTTCTTCAAAAGACATCACTGCTAATGTGTTGATTATGTGGCACTTGACAAACTGATAATGAAGAGATGACCCATATTATTTTTTTCTCTATGTTGCATTGATTTAATATTGCAGTACATAAAAAAATTAAAGTTGTTAAGGAGGAAATAAGAAGAATATGAGCATCACCAAATCCATTTATGATCATGCCCTCACGAAGAAATTTATAGACAACAGGTAGTTTTCTTGTTGTACAATCACCATTTTTTCTACCAACGCGTCAATCCATTCTCAATCGACAATTATAGTGGAAGAACATGTTTGTTTCTGCAGATTGGTATGCCAATATATTTAACAAAAAACTTGAGGGACATGTTGTTCCTTCACTTGTTTCCGGAAAATCCTTATGGGTTTTAGGAAAGGAGATTTTTTCTCTTAGTGAACCTTTGATTAAAATTTCTTGGTTAATAGTGACAAACCCATCACAACGCACCTATATGAGGCCTTGGATAGAGTCGCAATGTATCTATCCAAGCATTTTATTAGAGACCAAGTAAGAAGGGAAAACTCATGTACATCATGGGGTTTTCTTAATGATATATGGAACAATATGCTCCATCACCCATTGTTGTAGTCAATACATCTCTCTTAGTCATTTACAACATATCTTAATGCAATTTATAACATCCTTAAGTGGTTAGGGGGATCAACTATCTAACCCTAGCCTCAACAATCAAATGTTACATTATACTGGTCACATCACTAATTTATAAAGTGAACACATTATTAATAAATTAAATATTATTAGAATGTTAATGATTCAACATGTAAATGTTTTAAGAAGTATTTATATTATATGATTTGAGAAAACATCTAAAAACTACATTAATTTAATCTAATCATGATTAAACAAAAAGTATGTTCCGGGTTGGGATATTACATTTGAAATGTTCTCTCGCTACGGTCTACCCGTTATATTTGGGCCTTGATAAAGAATTTAACACGTAATTTGATTTGTTGGAAAATACTAATTTATACTTTAGGAGTGTTGAACGAGTAAGAGTATTCGCTCGCAAAGGATGATTTTCTACTTACTTCAGGATGCTTACAATTGAAAAATTGATCTATGGAAGTATGTAACCTCTCCAAGAGGGCCATATCTCACTGGGAGAAGAAGATGAGAGAGGATCATTTACGTTTCCCACACAATTTGAACACAAGCAGGTTACTTCATAACCATAATTCAAGGCATGATCATCTCCTAGATGGCGAGTCTTAAACAAGGTTATTTCAAAGAGGTAAATACTCTGAGTTCTCAAAATGAAGCTTGAAAATTATCTGTGGTTGAGTGGGAACTACATTTTCCTGATAGGCTTGAAAAAGTGAAAGGAGAAAAATAGATATGACTGATGAGAGTTCAATGATAGAATTGGAAACTCAGTGGAAATAAATTCAATAAACCATCATTGATGGTTTTGGGTCGAAGATAAAAAAAACTCCTTGATAGAGAGATTAAAATGTCTTATAGAAAGTAAAACATGTAATTAGTGTTGGGTATGTGTTATATTCTTTCCAAGATTAGCCCCACACGCTGTATGTTGCGTCAGGCATAGCTGGGGGGTCACGAGAGGCGAAGCAGTCCCCACCGTTGGGGTCCGGGGCAGCGCCCCGGCCAAAATTTGTTTTTTGTGTGGACCCACTCATAGGCAGATCCCCCCATGGTTTTGTGCATGGTTTTGCACATGGTTTTGGGGTTCGATGGTTTTCGGCCCCTGGTATTTTGTAGATCCAGTCAAGGGAACTACGATTATGTTCTAATCCAGGGTTAATGGATTGGGGTTTATGTATGCTTCGGCATGTATATATATGTGTTGTAACACTAAAAGGAATATAATGAAAAATCAAGCTGGTCGTCCCGATTTGGGATCCAGGGGAAAATCTCTATGTTTATCTATTTTATGTTTTATGCTCTTGCTATTGTTTATTTTCTGTTATAAGATTCGTGTGTAGATATTTCTGTTCAGGGTTAAAACCTACATTTGGTATCGGAGCTGTTTCGGCTTCAAGGGCACGCCTTTGCTGCTGAGGGTTTTTTTCTCGGGCCTGTGGTAGACCCTATTCAGTGGGAGATCTGCGGGATCGATTCTTGTGGTGAAAGAAGATGGCGAGCAGCGGGAAGATAGAGATCGAGAAGTTTAATGGTCAGAGTTTTGAGTTGTGGAAACTCAAGATGGAGGATCTGCTGGTGGATAAAGATCAGTGGATCGCGGTAGATCCGGGTACTAAACCAACGGCAATGTCAGATGAAGACTGGAAGAAACTGGATCAGAAGGCTAAGAGCACAATACGGTTGTGTGTGTCAGATTCAGTATTGTTGAATGTATCTGGGGAAGCTACGGCAAAGAATTTGTGGGAAAAACTTGGGACTTTGTACCAATCTAAGTCTCTGGTGAATAAGTTGTTCCTGCGGAAAAAGCTGTATAACCCGAGGATGAAGGATGGAGACTCGGTGACAGAGCATCTGAATGCCTTCAATACTGTAGTAAGTCAGTTGTCATCTGTTGATATTAAAATTTCAGATGAAGATAAGTGCATCAGTTTGTTGTGTTCTCTACCAGACTCGTGGGATAGTCTGGTTATTGCAATAGGTAGCAATACAACTACCTTGAATTTTGATGACATTGTCTCAGCCTTGCTGTCAGAGGAAATGAGATGGAGAAATATGGAGGGTCGGAATGGAGATGCCTTATCTGTACGAGGAAGGTCCCAGAATAGAAACAAGAATAAGGTTTCGAGTGGGAGATCTAAATCTAGAGGGAGATCTAAATCTCCTGGAAAGTTTGTAAAGGTGTGCTGGAAATGCGGAAAGGAAGGGCACTACAAAAAGGAATGCGGATCTAAAGCTCCTGAGAAAGGAAAGGGATCTGATGAAGCTCCTTCTGCAGAGGAAAAAACCACCTCGGATGAAGGTGGGGATGTGTATTTGGCTTCTTCTTCAAATACACATGTAGATCATGAGTCATGGTTGATTGACTCAGGTGCATCCTTTCACTTCACTCCCCATAGGGAGTGGTTCTGCGAGTATCAGAAATATGATGGTGGTGATGTCTTCCTAGGGGATGATAGGAGGGCTAGAATCATCAGACGTGGAAAGGTCAAGCTGAAGCTGCAAGGTGGAAGGATTAGAACACTTCCTGGTGTTCTACATATTCCTGCATTGGCCAGAAATCTGATTTCTGTAAGCAAGATGGATGATGCAGGTGTAAAAACAATGTTCGAGAAAGATGCCTGCAAGATGGTTCGGGGAGCACTGGTATTAATGCGGGGAGTTCGGATTGGAACTATGTACAAGCTACAAGGTAGCACTATTATTGATGGGTGTAACAGTTTTGTGGTTCCTGAAAGTGGAGCGGAAATCCTAGCTGTCTCTGGAGAAAATACCATGCTATGGTATCAAAGGCTTGGAAATATTGGAGAGAAGGGCCTTCGGATACTACATAGAAATGGTATGGTATAAGGTATGTCTAATTGCTCTCTGGATTTTGATTTCTGTGAACATTGTGTATATGGGAAGCAGAATCGGGTGAGTTTTCCTTCTGGTGCTAAGAGGGCAAACAAGATATTAGAACTTGTGCACAGTGATGTGTTTGGACCTGTGTCAGTTCCATCACTAGGAAAATCTGTGTACTATGTTTCATTCATAGATGACTTCTCAAGGAACACATGGATATATTTCTTGAGGAATAAATCTGAAGTCTTTGACAAATTTAAAGAATTTAAGGCTCTGGTGGAAAATCAGACAGAGAAGAAGATAAAGGTGCTGAGAACAGATAATGGTGGGGAGTTGTGTAAGAAGGAATTTGAAGATTTCTGTAAGAAGTGTGGTATAGCACGACAGAAGACTACTCCATACACACCGCAGCAAAATGGAGTTGCAGAAAGAATGAACATAACACTGATGGAAAAGGCAAGAAGCATGCTTAGTGGTACCGGGTTAGGACAAGAATTCTGGGCAGAGGCAGTGGAGACTGCATGCTATCTGGTTAACAGATCACCTTCATCAGTGTTGGAGGATAAGACTCCACATGAGGTATGGACTGGTAAGAAACCCTCTCTTTTACATCTAAGGGTATTTGGATGTGATGCATATGTACATGTTCCAAAGGAGAAAAGGACCAAGTTGGATAATAAATCTGAAAGGTGCATCTTTATTGGGCATAAGGATGGTTTAAAGGGTTACAAGCTTTGGAACCCAGAAACAAGGAAGGTTGTGTACAACAGAGATGTGGTGTTTAGAGAAGTGAAAGATGTTGTTAAACATGAAGTCCTACCAAAGGAACCTGAGAAGATAGAGTTTGAGATAAAGGAGGATGAATCAGAGTCTACAACAGAAGAAGACTCAGAAGATGAAGAGCCACAAACTCCAGCTTTGAGAAGATCAGTTCGGGAAAGAAGGCAACCAGAAAGGTATAGTCCATCTGCTTTCTGTTCAGTTTTTGCCTTAATTATAACTGATGATGAACCCAGAACTGTCAGGGAGGCAGTAGATTCAGAGGATGGAAAACTATGGAAGGAGGCCATGGTTGATGAAATGGCATCCTTGCACAAAAATGATGCATGGGATCTGGTGGAGTTGCCGGCTGGAAGGAAGCCCATTGGGAGCAAATGGGTGTTTAAGAAGAAGATGAATGTAGAAGGCAAGGTGGAGAAATACAAAGCTCGGTTGGTAGCGAAAGGTTATTCCCAGGTGCCGGGAATTGATTTTGGTGATATTTTTTCTCCTGTTGCCAAAGTCACTTATATTAGACTACTTTTATCTGTTGCTGCTGTATTTGATTTTGAGATAGAATATATGGATGTGAAGACAACATTTCTTCACGGGAATCTAGAAGAGGAGATCTACATGAAGCAACCTGAAGGTTTTATGGTGAAGGGTAAGAAAGAACTTGTATGCAGGTTGAAGAAGTCTCTGTATGGGTTAAAACAGTCACCAAGGATGTGGTATCAGAAATTTGATACCTATATACGGGGACTTGGCTTCACCAGAAGCAAGGAGGATCACTGTGTTTATTTCAAATTAATTGGTGACCGTGTTATTTACTTGGTCTTGTATGTGGATGATATGTTGTTGATTGGAAATGACAAAGAAATTATCCAAGATTTGAAGACCCAACTGTTCTCCAAATTCGACATGAAGGATCTGGGTGCTGCAAACTATATTTTGGGCATGGAAATTAAGAGAGATCGGGTAAAGAGGAAGCTCTGGTTAAACTAGAGGAAGTATGTCGAGACTATATTGCAGAGGTTCAATATGCAGGATAGTAAACCGGTGAATGTTCCTATTCCTGTAGGTGTAAAGCTATCTACTGAACAGTGTCCCAAGACACAAGAAGAAGAGGAGTATATGTCCCGTGTTCCATATGCAAGTGCAGTGGGTAGCCTGATGTATGCAATGGTCTGTACTAGACCAGACATTGCACATGCAGTGGGAGTATTGAGCAGGTTTATGTCAAACCCAGGGAAGGAGCATTGGACAGCAGTGAAGCGGGTTTTCAGACATTTACGTGGCACTAGTGATTATGGCTTGTGCTACCAGGGAAGACCAGGATTGGAAAGAATGTTGGACATTCGTGGTTTTGTTGATGCAGACTGGGCTGGAGATCCGGACCAAAGAAGATCTACAAGTGGGTATGTGTTTAGCCTATTTGGAGGTGCAGTCAGTTGGATGAGTAAAAGACAGTCTGTAGTGGCTCTTTCAACTACAGAGGCAGAATACATAGCAGCCACTCATGCAAGCAAGGAAGCAGCTTGGTTGCAGAGATTGTGTTCAAGTATGGGGTTGGTACAGCAAGCTATAAGGATAGACTGTGATAGCCAAAGTGCAATTTTCTTGGCTAAGAACCCTGCTTATCATTCAAAGACAAAGCACATTGATGTTCAATATCACTTTGTTAGAGATATCGTTGAGGCTAAAAGGGTGTTGCTGGTAAAGGTGGACACTTTGAAGAATGTTGCAGATGCATTAACAAAGTCTGTGAGCACTCAGAAGTTCTCTTGGTGTAGAGAAACAATGGGTGTTGAAGAATTTGTCCAATGACTAAGCTCTCTCGTGGCCTCCGTGGAAAGAAAACAACAAGTGGGAGAATGTTGGGTATGTGTTATATTCTTTCCACGATTAGCCCCACGCGCCGTATGTTGCGTCGGCGTAGCCGGGGGTCACGAGAGGCGAAGCAAGCCCCCACCGTTGTCCGGCGCGCCCCGACCAGCTCTGTTTTTAAAGTGACCCACTCATAGGCGGATCCGCCCATGGAGCCAGGCATGGGTTTGCACATGGTTTTGGGCATGATGGTTTTTGCCCCTGGTATTTTGTAGATCCAGTCAAGGGAACTACGGTTATGTTCTAATCCAGGGTTAATGGATTGGGGTTTATGTATGCTTCGACATGTATATATATGTGTTGTAACACTAAAAGGAATATAATGAAAAATCAAGCTGGTCATCCCAATTTGGGATCCAGGGGAAAATCTCTATGTTTATCTGTTTTATGTTTTATGCTCTTGCTATTGTTTATTTTCTGTTATAAGATTCGTGTGTAGATATTTCTGTTCAGGGTTAAAACCTACAATTAGTTCACATATGATATTGGAATTGGAAACCTCAAAGTTATTTATTGTCTCCTAATGTAGTTATTTTCATGATGTATTTTCTATACCCATAAACTGTTATTGATATTAAAAACATTCCCGTTCTTATCTTATAGGAAATCTTATTGGAAAAGGAGGTTGTAGCAGACTTTATCAAGGTGTCCTTCCTGATGGAAAATCAGTAGCAGAAAAGCTACTGAGTTTTTCTCTTGAAGCAAAAGAAGAGCTAGTATTAGAGGTTGAGATTATTACTTCCTTGCAACACACAAATATTATTGTCCTAATTTGTTGTTATATATATGGCCTTCTTGTCTATAAATTTGTATCAAGAGGGAACCTTGCATAAAAACTTCATGGTATGTAGTATGCCCTATCAAAGTAAATATCAGTGGTTTTCTAAGGAATTTTAATTTTATTTTTAGAAATCAAGTTTGTTACTCAGATTCTATACAATACAATGAAAAAGGGTAAACCAATCATTCCATAAAATGAAAGATTGAAAGTGGTCGTTGGATTTGTTGAAGCATAAGATTACTTGCATGATGATTGTAGTCAACCTGTCATTCACAGGGATGTATATTCTTCCAATACTCTTCTTTTTGATGACTCTGAAGTTTAAACCCCAAGTATATGAATGCTCACAAGTAGTAGTTTTGTATTGTTAATGGATTTTTGGATCATTATAAAGCTTAGGTATTATTGATGCTATTGTAGAAATTTGTATGAAACACCATCGGCAATGATGTTGTAGGAATATTTGGGTATGTAACATCATGGTTTTACTCCTCACTTGATTACACAAATAAGTGTATAGCAGTCTGAATTTAATACTATCAATTCCACAAGATCTGAGCAATAGAAAAGCATTTGTCAGTGGGATATCCAATGTCTGTGTTGGATGAATATAATAACAATGATGATCCTGGTTCCTTTTCAGGCAAATAATGCTAGAAGTCAAATTCAAATAAAAAGAAGCATATGAAGAATGAAGGTGAAGTTATTGTTTTCTATCCAAGTGAAGTCACTAGAACACCTAGGTAGGATAAGGTGTTTAAGCCTAGCAATATTTGTTCTCCTACAATGGATATGAAAAGTATTCCAAATTCTCTAATCAAAAATCCATTAGGCTAATGCAATTTCCTTCAGGGCTCCAACATACAATGGTCAACAATTTTTATTATCGGAATTCAAAATATTTTGACTTGTAGATAACTTTTCACAATGATAACAATTATCATTATAGATAGTCTTCATTACATTCATAGATATTGCACTATAACTCAACATAATTTCTACTTCAATTTTATTGCTACTTATAATAGTTAGTCTATTGTTTCCTTAAGTGGATATAATCTATAGACTATCTATATTGACCTTAGGCTATAAAAAACCAATTTCTTTCTTAGAATAATTCTCCAAAACTAAAATTTATTTTTAAATAAAACAATTCATATTTATAATTTAAATATTTTATTAATTGGCATAACATATCACATATTTTTTCTTCTATGATACTCTTTCTTATGCTACAACCTTAGTGAGTTTCATTTGCAACATGCGATGCAATTGCTAGTTAATAAATTTAATTAAAAGCTAAAAAACACATGACTACTTTGGAAATAATTCTCAAATTTTGATTTATGTATACTAAAAATATTCTAGAATATTCTATGGAGGTTAAATCTTTAACATCCAACTAATTAATAATTATTGATAATTAAATTAAAATTATGAAACTCTAATTCTAAAATAGACATGCTTATAATTAGTATTATTTAATATTAATATTATTATTTAATAAATTTCAAAATTTCAAAATTAATTTATTTACATAATATATTTATTATATAGTTATTTTTTTAATGTTTTCTAATTATTATTAATTTGATTAGAAATTTAAAAAAAGATTTAGAATTATAAATATAAAATAGCTCAATAATTAAATAATTTTATTGTAAAATAATAAAAAAATTACAATTATATCAATAATTATATTACTTGGTAGCTCAATTGGTTAATCCAGAAATAGTTGAAACTCGAAAGACCCACATTCAAATCCCCCTGTTGTGACCCTGGCTATGGGGAGAAGGACATATCATAGTCCCCAAAAATTCTAAAATGTAGAGTATGCCTAAATTAAATGGTTGATAAATGTTGATAGGCTTCAATTCACGATAAACATCAAAACACTTATGCCATGATACATCTCACATTTCTAAAGATTAAAAAAACCATACAAATTAACTAAATTATAACTTCCTTTGACCATCATATTTGTAACTTTAAACAAATTTTAATCCTTGATATTATTAGTTTCCTTTTTTGTTTACTCTTACAATCTTGTTTACTCTCACACCCTCATTATTAACACTGTGGGAACCACCTATATCATATTGAATGAACCAAATTATCCTATAAAGGAAAAAATATGAAATCTCTTTATCTAGAAACTCAACAATAACTTGAATAAGTAACAATTTATATATTTAGTTTCAAATTTATTTTATTTATATCACTTTCATCACTTATGGAATAAAAAATAATATAGCTGTAAAATGATAGTTTCAACTTTCAACTAAGAAATGAAATCTTAAGTTTACTAACCTTGGAAGCAATAAACACATCGAACCTAAAATATGATAGCATAACATCAAAGAACAAACGAATAAGATATGAAGCGACAAACTAATCGCAGGTAAAATCTAGTAGCATAACATGAATGAATTAACGAATTATAGAAGCCATCCATGGTTTAGGGTGGCCCACATGAGTCTGTTGAGTCTCATCCGTATTAGAAATGGCGTCCACAATAATATTAATCTCCTACGTAGTTGTTTGAATAATCTCATTGGTGTTCACGATATCTTGTAATTGCACTTCACTGGTATTGTCTTCAATCCCATCTTTCTGGCCTCTTTATGTGCCTGATCGGTGTTTGTGTCACAGTTGTTACACCTGCACAAAGTGTTTAGTGGCGCTGTCTACATTGATGCATACAGAGATGATATTGACAGGGTAACTGTTAAATACGTCCAACATTTCTTCTCCTTTCTCAAATCTCACCTGAATGCAACCAAATCCACAATCAAATATCATTAATCACAAAGCCACCCTTCAATGTAACATTTCTTCTCCTTTCTCAAAGCCCACCTGAATGCAACCAAATCCACAATCAAATATCATTAATCACAAAGCCATCCTTCAATTTAATCTTCACTACTTCTTTTCATTCGTTCTTCTATTTTGCTAGAAATTTTTTATTAACCTTGATTACTTGCAACCAAAAGCAGAAACCAATTCAAGAAATGGTTCAACCCATTAACCATCTTAACTATTAGTTTTCTATTAACTATTAATTGGGTGGTCTAAAACCTTCAATCAACTAACATTTCATCCAATGGTTTAGACTAGTACATAGTGATAGCTAGGAGAGTTGTTTTCAAAGAAGAATGCCTTACGACATAAAAATTAACTAAATTATAACTTATATATATATATATATATATATATATATATATATATATATGACTACTTCTATTATAAAATACAAAGCACAGAGATACTTTCGTCATCCACCGGAATTGCTATATTAGCCAATTCCGGCAGGAAATAGCAAGTTCAAAAATTCAAAAGAAGGGTTGCCCCAAGAGGGGAAACCAACCCAAGAAACCTGTCCATGCATCAGAAAAAATGTTGCTCTTATATGGAAACCAGCTTTAAACATCGTTATACAATGTGGAAAATAAAAAGTCAAGAGAACTAGACCATAACTAGACCATATCAGAGAAGAGTGACAAGTGGGAACCATGAGGTTAATCTTGCTGCTTCTTATCATCCTGCAACAAATGTTGAGGCAACTCTTCCTCGATAAGGCACATGTACTCGAAGATGTCATCCTCGAGCTTGGACAGTTGGGCATCCAATGACGGAGAGGAGGTCGAGTGGGCACCTGTCTCAGAATCCTTGCCGTCTTCATCAGAGTTGCAACTTGCATCACTTTTCAAGGCGTCATCAACTAACTTAACCAGTAGAGCCACCATTTTGCGCGGAAGGTTGAGGGAGGAAGGAGACATGGTGAATGATGCAGGGCCTCGACAAGAACAAAATTGGCGCAGGAGGAGACAGAGCGAACACTGAGAATAACATAAATGCCAAAGGAGAATGTCTGAGGGACAACACCATTGTCCATATATAGCAGCAGGTGGAGTAAATTCACAGAAGGAGGAATGAATGCGTAGATGAGGGAGTAAATTCTCACTTGGTGCAGAGAGGACACAACAGACGGTTCAAGACTGGCGAAGTAAATATCACCCACGCCGCAATTAGTAATAACCATGTCGTGGCCATGTGCCTCCTCGTGACGAGGACAACTGCCAAGCGATGGCTCTACTAGGTGGCTGCTGCTTGTATCTCTAGAGAACACCCGCATCCAGGGAACTTATTTTAAATTATTATTATTTATTATAAAATGAATTAATATATGAGTTAAACATATATATATATATATTTAAAAAACATGTAGCAATATTCTTATTTATGAATATCCACACCCATTTTACCATCAAGATTATAAGCTTGTTAGAATATTTTGATTTAATATGATGACTTATCAATACTACATGTCCAAAAAACCATAACTCATCTCACATGACACTTGTTCATATTACCTTTTTTTTTAATTAATCAATTTAATTAGAAGCTAAGAAATAACATAATTATTTTGAAAATAGATCTTAATTTTTAATTTGTGACAATGAGTAAATATATTTTAAAATATTTAATAGAAGTTAAATCTCTAACATCATTTATCTAATAATTATTAATAAATTTAATGAATAATTAAATTAAAATTATTAATATAAATTTTTAAATATAATTTTCTAATACCTTGTAATTATAAAATTTCCATTCCAAAATAAATATACCTATATAAAAAACATATATTTTAATATATTACGTTGATCGATTACCATTGCAGTTAGGCCACCTTGGCTTCAGTGAACATAAACATGGACGAATAATACTAATATTGAAAAGGTTAATTTATTATATATTCAGTTTTCAACTTGATTTGAAACTAAATCTAAAATTCTTAGAGAATTTCAAAATAACAACCTATTTTTATTTCAACTGAAAAATGAAAAACAACCTATGATTTCAACGACACGCATCATCTATTAGATTCTTCTGCATTTTATTGGGTTTTATTTCCTTTCATCGCAGCTCTTTTTAAAATATTCGAAAACAACATGATTTCATTTGAAAATATTTTCTTTTTTATTTTATTTTTATTTTAAAGAAAGAAACAATCTGAGATCTGTCCAACACAAAATATACGAAAATCTTGGAAGTTGCGTATAAGACAGACAAATCTGACACATAGGATAGGAACGTCCATTTTAAAAAGGAAAATTTCCACAAATAATAACTATTAATTATTTTTGCTCTATAATAAACTTATAAATTGTATATTTATATTTTATTAAATTAAAATTGACAAATAATTTATTTTAAATGAATTTAGAATGGACATATAAGACCAATTAAGCCCCATTAATGATTTTGAAGACTTCTAGAACGGACATATAAGAAAATTGAGCTTGATTAATTGTTTTTGGTATATAATAATTTTGTTATATATTTTTGGTATACAATAAACTCGTTATATATTTGATTAAATTAAAATAGACAAATATATTTTTAAATAAATTTAGAATGATCATATAAAATAAAATAAAGTAAATTTGTTTGATTAAAAAGTTTAATTTTTTATTTTTTTAATAATTTAAATAGATTTAATAATTAAGAATATGTAAAATATATAATTATGGTTGTTCCTCAGCTTCCTATAATATTATTATTAAAAAAATTGATAGAATAACTTTGTTATTAAGAAAAACTTTCTGAGTTAATATAATATTTAGCCAACTTTAAGACAAGATTAGATATGAAATTGAATATATATATATATATATATATATATATATATATATATATATATATATTCTTGAGAAAACAAACTCATATTACCTTCATACCCAATAACTTATTCTATAAAAGTCATTTTTTTTTATTAAACTAACTTTATCTAATTAAATTAAATTAATTATTTAAACTAAATTTTATTTTTTATTCATTAATTTTATACCTATATTAAGAAGGAATATAGGTATCTTTCATAATTGTTTCTAAACTTTGAAATTGTGTATGAGGAATAGAAAGACACATAGAAAAGTTAAGCAAATTAAAACGTTAATTGTAGGCTATTATTTTGCCTTTAATCATATAGTTTTTCATAATCTTTAATACTTAACATAGTACACACACTTTTCAATTTTGATTAGGCAATAAGTTTGAAGCCTTATTATAGGCTTTTCCCTTCTTGATGTATATTTAATCTAATTTTTTGGATTTTAAATCTCAAATCCAATAAGAAACAAATTTTTTTGGATCTTAGATAGCTTAGTTTTTTTTCAAGTCCTTATGATGGATCTGCATCGTCAAAGTGTCAAGTGATAAATGTAGACATTATATCATTTCCTAATCCCACTACCTTGCCACTTTCTTTCTCGATAGCTATTACTATAACAATTTCCTACTTTGTTGTGCATAATGCTCCATTGACCTCAAGATAGAGGACCACTATTGGATCAATCATTTTTTTTAGACATTAGAAAATGATAGGTAAGCTCTATCAAAATTTTCAAATCTAATAAGCTTTATCAAAAATTATTTTCAAGCTTTTGATGCAACTTGTTTTATCAAAATTTTCAATGATATTAGACAAGAAATATTATTTCCCTCCAATGATTTTTTATTCCTAAATACAACGATCTTGAATGCTTCATCTTAGATGCTATCACATCCTAGACATATTCCTTATTGATGAGGAATTTATGGCTAATGTGGAATTATAGACACACTTGTAACATTGTCAATCGTTCATTAGGAAGGATTGGCGAGATCCAATGGTCATTAGGAGTCCAAGATGTAAGTATATAACCCTTGGTAACAAAGAAATTTCGAGAACCAAAATCAAGCCTTCATTTAGAACCATAACTATATCTAGTTCCATATTCACTCAATGAAGGTCTGTATCCATTAGCTTAATCCATTGACCCAAAAACATACACACAACCTAGCAACACCACTAGCAAAGGCTAAAGAAAAGTAACTGGCAAAGGTATGTCTTTAAGAATGAATCATTGTAGTAAAAAAGAAGAAGTATAAGAGTAATAGACCTAGATTTCTCGGATATTTTTGAGGTAAGTGGTTGAGACAGTGATAGAGTCATTGAGACTGCTATGAGAAAAATACTAAATTGATGGAAAATGATGATTGAAAATTCCGTACATAGCTTGGGAGAACCTCCCAAGCCATGGTGAAGAATCTCACAATCAAATCAAAAGTTATATTCTACTATAAACGTGTTCCAAATGAGATAAATCAAAAGAAACAAATCTTAGGTACTCTTAGAGGGGGAAAACAACAAATAAACATATAAATTCCAAGTTCTAACTTAGAGGAAAAATATAACATACCTTGATGTTATATAAATTCCAAGTTCTAGACATGAGACTTAAAGGAAAAATATAACATACCTTGATATCATTTTCACTAGGAGAAGCTTTGACATAAAGGAAAAATAAAACATACCTTAGTATTATTTTCACTAGGAAAAGCAACCGCTGAAGCTTTATACCTTGATTTATCATTTTGTAGTATTCTCCCTTCCCCTCCACGGATAATCTGGTCACAACTTTAGGATTTTTCACGAGAGGTGTTGCATTTTCCCTCAAATCTAGGTTGTTGTACCCTATGGAATTGAAAAAATTGTACAGTGAATGATCAAATGCCAACTTTAAATTTTGTTGATGGATTCCTTTGTTGACATTGTCTAGTCCATGGATTAAAAATGACAAGAGATCATCTAAGATATAAGAGGAGTTAAGAGGTCTAAATAAGCCTTCTGCGACTGCTGGGAGAAATGGTTAGTGGTTCATTTCCAGAACATAATTTGCAATGCCAAAATGCCAACTAGCATACTTAAAATAAAGCTTACAATATCAAATTATTAGATTTGAAATACATTTAAATTATTAAAATTTTAAACCCAAAGTTATAAAAATAATTGGTTAGGTTCTTCCTATTAAATAAAGTTTGCTCGAAGACCAACCCCTTTGACAATGTACACCCAATCTTCTTCTGCATTGCATAAAAATGTAAAAAAAGATCTTAAATAAAGTTTGTTCGAAGACCAACCCCTTTTACAATGTACACCCAATCTTCTTCTGCATTGCATAAAAACATATAAAAAAATCTTAAAGCACAAATATACAACTGGACTTATAAACCTTAAAAAAAAAACCTCTAAAATTTCTGGACATCTACTCAACATAAGAAACTAAAGGAAAATGTTATTCTTCCACCATTTCTGGACTTATAAACCTTACCCAAAAAAAACCTTTAAAATTTCTACACATCTATTCAACATAAGAAACTAAAGGAAAATGTTACTCTTCCACCATTTTGTCTTGTGACAAGGGCATCCTCACTTTCAATCTCGTTAGAGAGTTGAAGACGCAATACTTTGACCAAATTCTCGCTCAATTAATCAACCATATTTTCCTGTCGCCCAGATGCCTCTGCATTGAGTCTCTCGGCCTCTTCGATCTTCCCTTCATGTTGAGCCATAACATGTTCCTCAACACGCGACAACTCCATTCTGCAGTTGTTATTATCGTATTTATTCTTTATTCTGTTACGACTCCAGAACCATACTTTTACATTAATAGAGTGAATCACATGCTTTTTATAGCTGATCAAAGATGATCCTGCTAGGTGGGTAACCATCAAACCTTGTACCTGCAATTTCCCATGCTTTTATTCCTTGCCATAATTCTTCTGTCGTAATCACCTTGCTTCATTAATTTTGAGGCTTAGTTCCAAATTGATATGTCTTGGAAGTGGGGAGGGTGGTTAATTGTTTTCCAACGAATTTGATTGTTGGATTCTTACCTTCTTTGATACCCTGCCTCAACATCATCTGCATACCCTTACACTCCAGTAATATGCCACTAGAGTTTAATTCCATTAATGCATTGGGATCAACATGATAATTTGCGAATCCAAGGTTACATCTAATTGATTCTCACAACATCTCATATCTGGATTCACTTAGGATCTGTTTACACCGGGATGTCATGCAATCCTTCACCACTTGATCTTTGGCCATCATACAGTTAGTATGTCATTTCAATTTATTGAAGACCATTGATTTAAAGATTGAAGCTTCATACTTCACCACTGATATTTAATATTCTATAAATGTAATTTGGTATCCGTCCTTCTCCTATGAAATTTAATATTCCACCTTTGGAATTGCACCCAAAGTCAATTGTCCATTACACCTTCTTTGAGAGCTAGATCCAAGTTCAATTGAATTAAGGTTTGTGAAATCATGGAATGAATTTGAATAGTATAGAACTATCAATTTCCATCACTTCTACTCCTAGATTAATACCATGATCAGCCAATATATCATCTTCCACATTGAGTTTCCATTTGATGGGGAAGAACTTAATTACTTCGAACTTGGAGATTTGCAAAAAAAATGAGTGCAACATAGGAGTTTGTATATATGTTGGATCTTTTTGGGCTGATATCACATGTTGGATTATTATCATGGAGTCATCGAAAACCATCATCTCTTTGATTTCCCTTTCTAAATCCAATTCTAATCCCTGCCATAGAGCTAAGAACTTTTCTTGGTTATTGGTTGAGGCCCGTAGGCCCCAAGCATATTTAATCTTTGAATTTTTGTCAAGGCTGAAAAAAACCCTCCTGCTTCAGCCTCCCTTATAACAATATTCATCATTAATAATTTGTGATATCTTAATTATTTTAATAATGATTTTCATAAACGTGTTGTTCATAGCCACCAAAGTACTATCTATAATGGAAAACTAAATGTTCCATACATCATTAAATCACCTAAAGTATGATCAAATTCCAAACCCTATGGCTTGCTAAGTGTAAAGGAAACTTATTTAGAGTTAAGGAAGTAAAGCACTCTTCATATTTTGTTCTAAATATATATTTTTTTTTATAAATAAAACATACATCATTGAAGATGTTAGGTGTCTTCATTGATGTGGCTATTATCTAAGGAAGGTGTATTTTTATGGATGCAATTGCATATTGTATTTTATTTATTCTTCACTTACTATCATTTTTTTCTTGTCAATATGAGAAAAAATAAATGTAACAACACATAAGGAGTATAAGGCAAATATAGATAATAAACAATGCCAACTTTTAACATTACTTAATATACAAAGAAGTGTTACCATTGTCCTTAACATGTTTAAAGAGATGTTATAACACATAGTAGATGTCGACAAGTCATGGCTAATACAAATTAGTTCACTATATTTGATGGATTTCAAAACCCAAAACTTTATACTATTTGTCTAAATAAATAAAGATTATTTGATATGAAATATTTGGCAAAGCCGTTATCTTAGAAAAATCTTAAAATTTGATTTTGTTTTCAATATCTAATTATGCGAGGTTCCTAAGGGTGTATATTAGTTGATCACATGCATTGTTAAGGAACATGTGTGGTATATCTAAAAATTATAATGATAATGGTCAAAATCGACCCCATATTGTGTGACTAACCATTTAACCTAATTATTAATTCCTCAAACAAAAACATAAAAAATAAAATATCAACTTAAGTAAAAAATAAATAAATCTAAACTAAATTAGAAATAAAAGAAAATAGTTAATAATGCACAAAAAATCACAAACATAAGAATACACCACCACTTCCATTATTCCTCTTTATCAATTAATTTTAGGATTTGGGGTGACTTGGCCTTGATTTTTCATGCAATTCAAGATATTAGGCTATCTTTAAATTTGGTGATGATCCATCATTCAATATTTACTTTAGCACAATGGTTGAATTGATGGTGATGTTGCATCAATTTTTTTGATTTTACATACCCAAATAGATGGAATCCATTGCTTTTCACCCAATTTCATTACAAAATGGGCAAGGATCTATCACACTCACAAGTCAATATAACCCAATGATAATATTTTTGGGAAGAGGACTGTGTAGAGGTGTAAATTTGTCCAACATTTTGGGTGGACACTCCACCCATCATCAAGGACTAAAAAGCTAAAATATGTCTGATAAAGTGGTGAGGTCCCTAATATTTTAGCTTTTTGGTCTGTGATGATGTGTGGAGTGTCCACCTGAAACGTTGGACGAAATTACTCTTCTACACAATTCTCTTATCGAAAATATTATCAACATGAATAATTATGGAAATCTCAAAGCACAAATATAACCCATATAAATTTAGTTGAATGATAAGCCACAAGTTCTTTCAATAATGGTGATAGATAACGAGAGTACCATTGCATAAGAGAAGAGATGATAGCAATGTGTACTACAACCATGCAAAAGCACAATGGATAACTAGAGTCTGCAATATTGAAAAATAATAAGTATTGAAACCATCCCACGACACAATGGCTAACTTGAGAAAGTTTTGCAGGAACCCTATACACAGTTCCAAAAAAAAACAACACATTATAACATCCACACTTAAATTTTGTGAGAAGAGAGGGTGGCATGGATTGTCAAACAATGTGACCACTTGGATATGCCCTTAGCATGGATTTTCAAATATTTTGACCACTTGGATACACCCCAAATATGTGTTTTTGTCATAAAAAAGACACATATCCTGTATGTTTTTCAATTGTTGGAACTAAAATTATCATGCTACTTTAATTCAAGGATGTTTTTAGAGGGAGAATCATTTTGAGAGGATCATGACATGCACTTCAACTAGAATTATAAACCATTTGAGCTCTTGGTCAAGTCTCCTCCATGTTTCATTGCTAGTCATGCCTTCTTGTCATAAACTTGACCAAATGATTTCCATCATGTAATGACATTTTTCAAAACTCCTTTGATATTAATACATCTGTTAAATTTTATAAGGCGTAATCTATTCCATCACTTCATTTGGTCACACAATATCTGTGTTATTTACACATTTCCATCCCAACAACTATTACTAGAGGCACTTTTCACCTTTACAACTATAATGTAACAAGGTGCATGATACAACTCATGAGCTCAACAATAAACTCATAAGGGGATCATCCCAAAAGCTACAAAGTTATATGGGGATATCAACTTAAAGACTAGAATGAGGTATAGTGGACATCAACCTAAAAACTAGAATGATTTCTAGATGGATAATAGATTATTAGGATGCTAATATATTCCTTTTCTGTCAGTTAGCTAAATTAGTTTAGAAGGTAGGGATTCTTCTACTTCTTAGTTATTTTTTGTAGTATATGTAACTGAGGATACACATCCAAAAAAGGTATATATATATTGTTTCAAGGTATAATTTTATTTCATAAATGTGTTATAGGTCACTAGGGAGCCAACACCAATATGTAAGTAGCTATGATCAAACTTTTTGAAATTGGATAATAATTGTGGCATAGGTATCTCTCAAAGCAACGACCAATATGTATAGACCTATTATGATTTGAATAAGTAAATAGTTAATGTCATGAGGATGGATCAAATCAATTACTATGGTTCATGAAATGCTTATCCTTCCATAAACTAGCTTGACATGCGTTTTGGTTCTCAATGTATCATTCCAACGAAAACAAGGATAGGAGGAAGAAGACACTGAACCCAAAGATTCCTCATAGCAATAGTTCTTGTTCTACTAATTCTAGTCACTTGGCTTTGGTCTAACTAAATGGATTTAATTTTGTAATTAAAGAAAAAATATTTAAATCTTAATTTTAGTAATTTTTTTACATTTCATTGTTCTAATTTACTTTATTATATGCTATAATGAATTTCAGTACAATAAATTGGGAATGTGTGTATTAATAGTTTCAAACATCTTGAAATAATTAATGTAATCCATTTCTTTGACCAACTTATATATGTTTATATGTTTCAACATCCTTATGTATGCTTATACATACTGATGTAGCATAGTTGCATCTTGACAAGAGAGAAAATGATACAATTCTAATCAAAATGATATAATAACATTGTACAAGTCAACATCCTTTTGAGCAAGGACATCACCACTGTAGATGTACTTTTAGAATATTATTGTTAGATTTGTTATGTATAAAAACTATATTATTATTAGATTCTTTAGATATGTTATATATTTCAAATTATATATTAGTTAACTTTAGTTAGCCTATATATATATATAATTTCTATTATTTTATCTATCTAACAATTTTTAATTGGTAACCCTTGTTAACTATCACTAATATATCAATGTTATCATAATTTTAGGACTTAGTCTAATATTTATAAAGCATCATGGGCACACCATAACCGTATAAGCTTTTCAACAACCAACAACTAGGTTAGAAATCCTATTGATAATTATGCCAAGTAACTCTATATGAAACTAGTCTAGAGAAGAACGAGTTCAAAAATGCATGAACGCGGGTGTCAATGTGTGTGACCTACATGGCTTAGACAC
Organism: Pinus albicaulis; assembly: GCA_034641835.2. Classification (NCBI taxonomy): domain Eukaryota; kingdom Viridiplantae; phylum Streptophyta; class Pinopsida; order Pinales; family Pinaceae; genus Pinus; species Pinus albicaulis. The sequence continues at coordinate 936,359,924 of CM076583.1, read as the reverse complement.
CATTTGAACACAATAAATAACAAGTAGTTAGATGACCAACAATCATGGAAAAAATTCCAATAAATGAGTTGAATCTCAAGCAACATAAACAACCAACAACTAGGGCTCACAAATGAAGGAATCTCAGTGAATGAGGGTACAAATAATGCCACTTCTCCCTTATTGAATGTGCCACACCTCCTAGAGTAATTGCAATGACTATAGACACCTCCAAAACTAATCATGGTCAATGAGGATATACATAGTGAAACAACTCCCTAATTGAATGTGCCTTAACTCCTACATCTCCTCAATTGAATGTGCCACAACTCTCAATGTAATTGTAGTGAATGCGGGTGAAATGATGATGCAATCCTGTTGCCACATCCAAATCTCTAAAAACAAAGTTAGGACTTTACCAAATATTTCACAAGAGATCCAAGGCTGAGTTCGAAAAATATATTTTCTATCACCTTATACAAACCATTTAATACAATTGTACTGAAACTAACATTTCCCACACGAGGACATAATAAGAAACATAATTACATAATTGTGATTGATAGATAAGCTTATCATCAAAACAATGTGGTTGTTGCAATCAAGAGACATGTTTGAATAACAAAAAAATTTCAATAGCAAAGTATTGATTAGGCTAAATTTATGAGTTATCAATATTGTATTAAAATGTATATTTTCCCTTCTTAAAAATTTTCTTTAACTTTTTTAAAGTATTATTATAGTGAAAATTTAAAGGCTTCTTAGAGCAAGTGGACATGGTTGTCTCTTATTTACAAAATGCAACATAATGAAAGTGTCAATTGACTTTTATGAACTCCATGAAATGTCTTAGTTACAATGGTTTTTCATATGCTAGTGTTGGATATATTCTCAAATGTAACCATATGATTTAGTCTTAAAAGTGCTAAGCACAAAAAGCCACTTAACCCACCAAAGAGTATCAATTGATGCTCATATCCTATAAAAAAGAAAAAGCATTGCATAATTGAAAACCACATTGCATGCATGGTCTAATTCATTGAAATTTGAATTCTCATTGAAAGGTATTGGGTGAGAAATATCTCCTCTTCACCATTTTAGATTTAAATCCTATGTAAAGGCTAAAATAGTATTGGGTCCTTGGCAAGTATAAGGACCCTCTTCATCATCTAGTTGATTTATTTAGCATGGTATTTGGAAAGTTGTTTGAATGTTTGATTAATTGCATGAAATGAGTACGTGTCTGTAATATTGCATGACGAAATGGTATTTTTTTAAGATGGTTGTACTAATGCACATGTGTTGGGATGGATGATATGTATTTGAGTGTATGTAGGTGATAGTTGTAGCATTATGTATTATGACTGATGAATGTTAGTTGACTGATGGATTATGACATGGTTGTTATTCTTGGTAAAATTTTATTTCGAATTGATAGATATGTTGTCTTGATGTTGATACATATGGATGACATGTGTGTTCAATTACAGGTCAGTGTGCTTGGCACAAAAAGGTAAGATAACAAGTATATTGGTATATTTATTTATGCGTTGACAATTGTGTGGTTATGGAAGTATGATGCAGGGGATTGCATGGAAAGCTACTGCCATGAAATCTTGAAGAAGGTTTGGGTTGAGATTTCCTTGGAAGTATTGGGAACCATGGGGATTGAGTCATGGTGTTTGTTGTAAAGTATTGTGCTTTCAGTATTTTGATTTTTTGGTGCTTGATTTATGGTCTTGATTGTGTCTGGTGCATAGCTATGCCACTTTGTTATGGCGTCATATTTATTTTGGTTCCCATGGTATTCTTCTTATTCGTTTTTGTTCTTGCATTTTTTTTGAGAGTCTTGGAACTTAGTTGGGAAAGAGGAAAGTTAATGGAGTTTGGGGAGAGCTCTGTGGTACCTAACAGGTAATGTAAGACATGAATGAAGCTTAGTGCATGAGTAAGCGCAACAAAAGGTAAGAGTATGAAATTCGGTTGGACTGGTTGGATCCACTGTGGTAAATGGATGGTGGAAGTACAAACATGAGAAAGGAAACATAAAAGGTAAAATGAATGAGGTGTTAGATGCCTTGGCTATGTTGGGAACCGTTGTTCTCAACGTTGTACATTTTGTGTAGAAATAAGGAAGTTCTCTTAACCTAGACCTTATGATCTCTAGCCATTCCATTGTGATCATGATTTTGTTGATGTTTACATATGGATACATGTATGTATGTATGTCATTGATTGATAGGGTCATAATAGATCTTTATGGTTTTATGTTGATGGTTTGTATGTATATATGTATTTATGTATGGCGTTACCTAACAGGAACATGGATTTTTTATGCTAATGATTATATATATGTATGTATCTGTGTCACGATATGACAGGGTTTCAAGGATCATTCTTGTGGAGGAATGATTGATTATGCAGGTGAATGGCATGTAGAGGTTCCTGGCTATGAGGAATCAAGTGGTAGAGTAACTTTGACAGATCTACCAGGTCAGTGTCATGTGGATATGATTTGATGTTATATGCTTGTACTATGCCTATGTTTATGGACAAGTAATGCTGAGAGGTACATCGACAATGTAAAAGTAGTGTGATCTGCGACATGCTAGGATAAACATGGATAGTCGGAAGAAAGTAGAAGCAAGGTTGCTTGTGGGGTTAGTGTCTGGTCTATGGATGTACATTTCTATTTTTTTGTATACGTTGTGCATGTCGTATATTCAGTGAATGTACATATGGTGATGTGTAATGTTGCATATGTAGTATTGTGTGCATATGAAGTTGTATACATGTTGTATATATGGTGTTACGTATTTATTACATATGCAGTGCTAGGTATAGATGGTGCTATGTACATGTTGGATATGCGGTGCTGTGTATGTATCGTATTGTGCACATGTTGGATATGTGGTGTTGTGTGCATATGTGCATGTTAGATATGCGGTGTTGTGTATGTATGGTGCTAAGTACATGTTGAATATGAAATGCTATGTACGTATGGTGTTGTGTGCATGATATACATATGGTGCTATGTGCATATGGTGTTGGGTGCATGATTGTACACCTGGTGTTATGTGCATGTGGTGCTGTGTGCAGGAGGTGTCGTGTACATGTCGTGCATGTGGTGTTGTGTACATGTGGTATTGTGTACACATTATACAGGTGGTGCAATGGACATTTTGCATTGTGTACACATTGTGTAGGTGGTGTCATGTACATGTGATGTTGTGCACATATTGTGCAAGTAATGTTGTGTACAAGTGGTACTGTGTGCATGTTGTGGATATGGTACTGGTATACATGTGGATTGTGTGCAAGTCGTACATGTGTTGCGAGCATGAGGTACTATGTATGTGCATAGTGTAGTCATGGTATCGTGACATGTGTATTCGTTGTGTTGTACTCTGTGTACATATATGTATGTATATGTATTGTGTTGTGTTGTACACCAGGTGTAGGTGTATGTGTTGTATGTTGGTGTAGGCATATGTATTGTGTTGTATTGTACTCTGGATGTATGTGTATGTACATGTATTGTGTTGTACACCATGTATAGGCATATATATTCTGTTATGTTATACACCGGGCGTGGGTGTATGTATTGTATGGTTCTGTATGCCTTGTGTGGATGTACGTGTTGTGCATTGTGTGGGTGTGTACATGGTTGAGGAGAATGAATTTGGTGTTTGTTGGGTATGGCAACCGATACATCATGCGTACAGAAAGAACAAAGGCAGAAGTAAGGACCGATGAAGGATAAGTATCGATATTTTACTTCAGTTCTATTATGCATGTGATATGTGATTCTGACTTATGATGGTTACATTTGATTTATGATTATGGTTTATGATGATTGCATGTCATTTTTTATTTTGATATATTATGGTTGCATTTTGAGCTAGCTTGATATGATATGTTTATACATGATGGTTTGATCAAACAACTAGTTTGACTTGTGTGTCAAGAAGTAAACAGAAGTACAAGTTTACCTTACCGATGAAGCTACAAATGAGTTATAATGTGAGTTTATTTTAATTTATTTTGATTGTAATCGAAATTATGTGCTTGCTACAGGAAAGCATGCAATGCCCAATTTGGGATGGTTGAAAATGATTGCAATCATTAGCAGCAACAACAAAAGGAATTGAAATATGCAGTAGTGTGCTGGTAAAGCACTTCAGGAGCAGGCCAATTGTGTGACACTGGTACCCAATAGTGTCCATTGATTTCCATGAGCATGCTATGACCGGTATGATGGTTGAGGCAGGTATATGCATTGTTTTTTTTTATACCTTCCGATGCGAGGGAGCCTTGCCAAGGGATGGACTTCTCGAGATGGGGGTGCCAACAGAACTTGAAAGGTGAGTGACTGCACAGAAGGGGATTACTGGATTTCCTGAGGGAATGTGTAGCAGAGAAGAGAAGACCAATGATGTATTGGTTTTTGTCATTAGCATTGCCATATGGAATCAGATGCACATTGGGTGTGTGGCCTGGAACGATGAGCCAATAAATGTTCACTGAGAGGACAAGTGGAGTGATATTGTAGCGTTTGACATTGGATGAAAATTTGAATTTGGTAGTGGATTCTGGACTTCCTGGGAAGAAGGTGAATCCCGGTATTACCTTAAGGGTGGAGGTGCGAGCCTTTGGTTTCCCTTTCTTCTAATAGATGAATCATATCCTTCTATTTGATGGCTGAGAAAATGTGTATATGTGTATATTATTGTAAATACTGCATCGAGTTGGTTTATAAAGCTCCATAGTCAGTATGGTTATTTGCTGGTTGAAGAAAATGTGCATGAGTATATATGGTTGTTATTGTAAATACCGTAATGAGATGTGTTATAAAGCTCCAATACACAATATGATTTTCATGATGGGCTTTTCTTTCGATCAGGTTATTCATTGTAAATACTGAAACGAGCTGTGTTATAAAGCTCAATATGCAGTATTATTATTATATTTTTTTAGCATTTTTCTAGTTTGTAGGTGTCATTCAACACCGAGGACTGTGCTCCCCCAAGGGGGAGGGTTCTGTAACAACCCTAGTAAAAACATTCATGTAAAATATGTAAGACCACGGTGGATGGGACATGTATTCCAAGCTAAATGGTGGGCAAAAATAACATCCTAGTGGGCGTTCATTCGATTTATTATGGCTAAGGAAATTGAGAAAAGGAAAAGGCAAAGGCAATGACAAAGGCATGAGACATTAATTGGCATTTTATTTATGAAAATAATGGAAATTAGGAGAAAAGGAAGGTGAAAGGTCACAAGTTGCATGTGAGGAAGAAATTGAAGGAAAATAATGGAAAATGAAGAAATTAGAGGCCTCATTAATAAAAATTCTTTTGAGGATTAGTGGGCAAAGCTTGGTCAATTCAGTTTTGGTAGAGCTCTCATTATTCTCTCTCTCTCCCTCATACCTTTGTGCGCTTAGAGTATTCTTGGAGCACTCTTGGAGAGTGTGGCATATTTGGAGAATTGGATCAAGAAAGGAAAGGAAGAGCAAGAAAGTGCAAGTGGACATTAGCATCAACATCTACAACATGTTCTGAGTGCAGGTACTAAGTTGCATGTATTTTTTCCTCACTAGTTTTTGCATGCATGGTGTATGCATGTGGATTTACTAGCCTTTCCATTTCCTGGATAGCCATGGTGTTGTGGGTTTATTTCCATTGATTGTTTTCTGGTTGGTTCTCATGATTCCTTTAGCTGTTATTTGGAGAATTGGATCAAGAAAGGAAAGGAAGAGCAAGAAAGTGCAAGTGGACATTAGCATCAACATCTACAACATGTTCTGAGTGCAGGTACTAAGTTGCATGTATTTTTTCCTCACTAGTTTTTGCATGCATGGTGTATGCATGTGGATTTACTAGCCTTTCCATTTCCTGGATAGCCATGGTGTTGTGGGTTTATTTCCATTGATTGTTTTCTGGTTGGTTCTCATGATTCCTTTAGCTGTTGCATTAGGGAATTTTGAGGTCTAAAATGGGCCTCCTAAGGAAATTGTAAAATAATAGTGGAAAAAATCAAATAAGATTTGATGACATCATCAAATTTTAGAGGGAAAAATGGAAAAACTACTTTTCAACTCATATTTTCAACTTATCTCCCAAAGTTTTTACTCAAATTTCGAGCGGGAGTACTCGTTGGATGCGAAATTTAATTCCCCATCCAAGGAGTACCCATGTTGCATACTTTCGATGGGTCCTACTACACAAAAAATGAGAAATACATAAAAAAACGTGATTACAATCATGTTTTTTATGTATTTCTCATTTTTCGTGTAGTAGAGTTCATCAAAAGTATGCAACATGGGTACTCCTTGGATGAGGAATTAAATTTTGCATCCAAAAAGTACTCCCACTCGAAATTTGAGTAAAAATTTTGGGAGATAAGTTGAAAATACGAGTTGAAAAAGTAGTTTTATTATTTTATTATTTTTTAATATTTTTACCCTTTTATTTAAAAATTGGTGAATCATCCCCCATGGTTGACATCATCATCTTGAATCCTATTGGTTGTTATAAAGTTTATTTTTGTTGTACATTTTTCTTAGGAGGCCCATTTTAGACCCGAAGATTCCCCTAATGAGTTCTTGGAAGCCTTGGTTGGACAAAATATATGGAAGCCCTACGTGGGTTGAGTTACTAGTCCTGGAAGCCTTGGTTGGACAAATGCTTTGGAATCCCTGTAACAGTTGGGGTTGAGTTACTAGTCCTGTAATCCATGGCTGGAACAAACACTTTAGAGCCTTGGAGCAGCTCGATAGAGACCAATTTGTGATGGTTGTGATGTCCAACCGTGAGGTGGAATCACAAGTTGAGGTTTGAGGTGGTTTGGCATATGGAAGACCTGGATTGATTGTGATTGATTTGTTTGATTAAGTCCCACATTCATGCTTGGAATATGGCACATGGGTGATTGGCGGAAGTGAGATTTGACTCAACCAACATATGGTCAGGTGGAACGTGGAAGTTCCATCTTCGGTTTGTTTTTACATTCAGTAATGAAGTGCCCATTTCTCCGATATTCGGTATGAAAATATACTAGTTTATGTATGGATTTCATTGCTACTATATTCATGGTATTTCTATTGTTAATTTGCTGGTAATGAGCATGTATTCAATTAGTGATGATGTATGGCTCTATTCATGTTTTTTCCTGTAAATTATTATCCCATGTATCTATGGTAAAATTTATTGTATGATATCTTATGAGGTATGGGAGAAATTATTCTTAGCCATTCTTAGATAAGGAAGAGACCCCTTTTTTTAAATCTTTTGTTTATACATGTAGATGCTATGTTTGTGATGTGTTTGACTAAATGCCTGTCATGGCTGGGTGGGGTCGAATGAGTTTTGGTTGATGTGATTTATTCCATATGTTTTTTTTTTAATGTTACTTACCCTCTCCTAAAGTTACATGAAGTTCTAGGCAGTGACCTCGCTTAGGGGCCGAAAATGTGTTACAGATCCCAGAGCTACAGGTATAAAATTTGTTGTTTTGGCCTTAGCCGCTACCTTGACAAGGATAACACACAACTATAGGGTCTTTATCCACTACCTTTCCCTTGAAAGCCCGCAAATCAGCCTCAAAGTAGCTAACAATCAGTTCCCCTCAGGGAACAGGGCTCTGGAAGGTTGGGTTACCTCGTAGGGATGTCAGTGATAGGTGTGTTTTTGGTGTTTCCGCCGGTTCCACTTCCTTAAGCCATCTAGGAGGTTGAATCTCATATTAGTATCATCTCGTCACATGTTTACCCTGGTTGGCCGATTACTTGGGTAGATATGAGAAGAGGGTGTTACAGTGATAAAGTAGATGAATGTCACTACTAGATTAAGGAACCACACTCTACTTCTTGTTTATAAGAAAATCATTAAAAAAATGGACAAATTTTCTCATATATATAGTTCTCAAAAACAAAAAGCAAACAAATTGTCCAAAGTTGGACTAAAAGTGCATAAAGGAATATGGAAAGTCTTAGAAGCTCAAGTGGGCCGAATCATATAACATTTTCTTGACCCATGGGATTAAATCATTGATGTTTTTCTATTATGTATTTTCTATTATCTTATATATACTCATTTGATGTATATAGTAGGTTGAGCATATGTATGTAGAGGAACTATTCAAATACACCGACTTTATTCCTTTCTTCCATAGTGGAAACATGTTTATGGGACACTTTGTGTATATTTTTTGATGCATATAATAGTTAATATACTTATTATATAACATAAGCCTCTTTATGTATTCTTCTTCAAGAAGCCTTCTCAAGGATGGATAGAACACTGCCACAAGGGAATGACCCGTTTTGTCTTTTTGATGAATGTGATAAATAATTATAAATAATTTTTTTTGGGCCAAAGAGCGATATAACTGCTTCAACATCTACATCCAATGTATTTTTTATTTTGACTATAAATAAAAATACTAGATTTTTTTGCTTGGAAAACAAATATCACACAAAGTTCCTTTCTTTGGTGCATCACATCACATTCTAGATTTTGTTTTCCATTGTGATAGATCCTTTTCACATTTCTTAAAATATTTTCTCTTGCAAAATAGTGACTAGACCATTGATGTGACTAATTTTATCTTTTAAAAGACGGTCTTTAAATACACAAAAATGGTCATTTTTGAGCTATAAAAATCTTATTTTCCCCATTCCATTGTACCATTGTTAAGGGCATATTCACCATTCCACTAAAAAGTGACAAGGGCATGCACGTGACATCTTTGACTATAGACTCCACCTGATCAAATGACCTATCTATTACATGACAACTAAGACCCATACCATTCAAATTTTGGTGTTATTTCTATTTAAAGGAATGGGGGTAGAAAGAGGGGCACACTCATATGAATGTGTGCTATACACACACACTTACACCATGTCTTGTTCCCATTCTATTATGTCACAAGAAATCAAAATGAAGTGAAATAAAAAAGAATGGATTTAGTGCCTACTGCCATTCATAATACTCATCGAGCACAAATAACTAGTTTATGGGCGATCAAAAAGTGAGGGGCCCAAGTTGTTAAGTAAGGCTTCAAGCTTCAAAAAAAGTGGTGTAATGCTCTAATAACTAATGTGAGCTCACCATGGTGATATGATGGAGTGATAAATACCTTTACGCTTTGAATATCATGATTTGTGTTGAAGGCTACATCTAAGGATGTCTAAACCCTCAACAAGCCACCTTTGTGGCCTCTGTGCATCCTTTTTTTGGTTTGGTTGGTTAGGGATATGCTTATCAATCGTGAGAGTAAAAAACCATTATGGGTGGAATTTTATTTGCTTTGAACTTAATAATCTTCTTTTCATTTCATCCCTTGAACATAGGGACTATCCCTTAATTTATTTACTTTAACTTTTCCCTATAGTTCTATTATAGTCGCTACAAGCCCCAACAAAAATTTAGTCTATACCAAATTTCAGAGCCTTCCTATGCCTTGACTATGTCTGTCGCAACCTTTGAATTACATTTGATTGCTTTTCTTAAAGTGTGTGATCTCTTTCGTAAGATAGGAAAAGTGTCACCTTTGGCGTGTTGGATATCGTAGTGAATGTATGGACTTGTTCCAATGATTCTAAGAGGTCATATTTGTGTAAACGAGTTTTCCTAACTATGTAAGTATCAGTTGCACTCATTTCCAAAGTTCTGAGCACTGTCGCACAAGTGTCATCATGGTTGTTATAAAGTGTACCTTTGATGTCACACTTGTCGTAAATGGTCATAAAGTTGTCACACAAAGGATAATGTTTGTCTATTCGTCTCAAATGATCTATGTTTTTTGAGTTGTCCAATATTCTAAGTATGTGATCATAGTAAAAGTCCATCAATGTTCACATCAATCTCACTGGTCTCATGCTTAGTCATTTTCCGGAAAACTTCCCGACCAAGAAACTTAGCCTCTCTGAGCCTCCCCTGAGATGCACAATGTGTAGTCTCAGTAAAATGGCTATGACCTTACTACTTGGCACTGTAGAATTCACAGTACTAGCTTCTCAATACTACCCTATTGCGCAGTTTTGGTGACCAACAACCGACCTTAACCCTTGGAATTGTGCAGTTGAGGCCTCTATCCCAGCTTGAATTGCACACTTCACAATTTCAAGACACAAGATCGTACCTTGAGCCTTAGAACTGCACACTGCGCAATCACTCGAGCCTCCTTAACCTCTTGAACTGCGGAGTTAGCTTTCCCATCTCTCATCTGTACTGCTTGTCCCCACTGACTCCTGAAACTGTGCAATCAGATTTGAGTTTTTAGTCTAAGAACACTAGAGGTAACCACAAACCTACTTCAAATTCTAGGATCTAGCCTTCCTATAATACAGAGAGGACTCTCTCTTTAAGATTTATCTTGGGTTTTTTTTATGTTTTTAGGCTAGTTATGATAGAACAATTGGTTTTATTTTTAAAGGTTTTGGTGGGAAAAAATTAATCACTTAGAGGTAAACTAGAGAGAAATCTGCTTGTCCATTGGGCTATGGAGTCTAAATCTAGATAGCAGTACTAGAAGTCAAGGCAAAAAAGGTACAAATGTATTTAGGGAAAGATAGATAACCCTCAGAGATTTGAAAAAGTGTTTTTTTGGTGAAATGGTATGATCAGGATAAAGGGAAATGAAGGATCATTTGATCCAGAAAATGAAAGAAGGAGGCAGAGGTCAAACGGGAGTAGGAGAAATTAAGAATTCCTAGCATCAAAAATCAGCAGAAAACATTAAAATGAGAACTAGTTAAAAACATGGAGCATAAGACTAGCCTGTAGTAATATTTCTAGTTACACATTAAGATAGAACAAACATATAATGAATTGTATGAAACTAAAAAAAGAAAACAATGACAAGAAGAAAGTACTTCACTCATCAGCTTATCACAGGGATCATCCTGAATTATGATGCCAGTTTAGCTTTGTCCAATCTGCTACTTCGAAACACATAATAGCCTCCAATGTTTCAGAAAAAAATTCTATAGTAAAGTCTAGCAATTTTATTCCACCCTCAATACTTCAAATGTAGAAGTATTTATACAAAATGTAATTACAAATATCCTAGAAGACATTTAGGAATATCTTTAGGAAATAGAAAATATCTTTACAAAATAAGAGGGACAACTGCTTAACAAATCAGCAAGCTGTCCTCTTATCCAAAATAAATAGAACTACTTTATCTAATCAAGGAGATTTTGAGTGATTAGTTGTCCTGCTTTGCTGGCTGTTAGAAAATATATTCATTTGAGTTTCCTTAGCTGATACTCTTTCATATGATACTCTTTAACGCTGCCCTTTAACTCTGATACACTTTTTGACTAATATTTCCACTGTTTTACTGCTGTAAAAATATTTATTTTTGCAGTGAAAAATCAGCAGACTGTTCTTTTACTTCACTATTTCTTCCTGACTTTTTTCAAGGTAATTTCTTCATTGTTTTACCTTTAATTTTTACATTAAATCTGTAAATTTTTGCCACTGTTCTTCACTGGGAATTTTGACATTCTTTAGCTTTCTAAAATTCTCATCTTCCTCCGTGTATTTAGCAAAATTGGGTTTAAATACAAAAAGATGTTTGATCTCATGTTGTAGAAAAAACAAATCTTCAAAGTGTTGAAGGAGGACTTTACCTGTGGGGGTGCCTTGTGGTAATGGTTTGCTAACTTGCTCCTTGGAAAATTCCCTGATTTTCTTATCATAATCTTTCTGGGGCATTAGTTTTTCATTGAAGACGTGAATATCTGGCAAGCCCTTCTGTCTTAAATTTGTATATTTCACCATAAACTTTGTTATGGAAATGTTCATTGATTCACACTTCTCTTCCAGGTAGTTCATCAAATTTTTCTTTGTTACTACCTTTTTAATATGTAAAATGGTCTATGTTCTATCCAATACCTTTAATTCTTCCAATTCTGCTCTATTCTTGTTATTCAGGAATGTGATGAGTTTTAAAGCCTGAGTTGGCTTATCAGTTAACTCATCCTTAGTCTTTTGAATCTCTGCCTAAGATGCTAACAATAAGTCTCTTTGCTCATATATAATCTGAATTGAAGGCCATTGAGCGTGAATGGCCTCAATTATGTTTGTCCCTAGATGATTCTTGACAAAAGAAATTTGTTCAGTGAATGTTAGCTCTTTTTGTAATCCTTTGATTTGTTCCCCAAGTCTAATTGCCTTCTGCTCATGGGTTTTAGCATTTATTTGAGCTAACTTATTTGTGGCTTCAAGATTTTCAATCATCTTATTTAGGCTATTGATTTCATTAGTTTTCAAGGACATTTCCTCCATAGCCTTAACAATTTGACCTGCTCCATCTGTTTGTTGAACTTGTGTTATAGAAGAATCTGTGTTTGAAGTAGTAGTTAAACTCACTGGCACTACAGTTGCCAGTGGTTCCTTTGTTGCTAGATTTTCTCCTAATGTGGAAGCCACTGCTGTGGTAATCACTGGTATAACTGAAGGAATAATAGGAGTGTCAGTTTCTTTCACAGTTTCCTTCTCTTGGACAAGTTGGTCCATTTGGGATTCCATTTCTTTGATTTGAGCAGTTAGTTTGAGGATGAGCTTCATCATCTCTTATTTTTCACTTTGCTCTTAAAGGATTTCTTTAGTCTGTTGATGCTCACTTTGAGGAAGCTTAAGCTATTTCCTCAAAGCTGCAATATCATCATTATTTTTCTTAATCAATAATTTTGTTGCCTAAACATTTGAGGGATCATATCCCACCTGTAAAAATAAATCTTCTAAGGCTTTAATCCTTAGGTCCTTTGCATATAAAGATCCTTTTTTTAGCTTCATTTGATCATGCATGTTAAGAATAGTATTCTGCAACTTGGTAGCACTCATTGCCTTTGTCAACATAGTTGAATACAACATTTCAGAGCAATGTCTATGGAATTCAATTTGGTCTAGCTCATGAACATTTTAAGTGTAAATTCAAACTCCACCTTTTTATAATGTGCCATTGTCTTTGGTGTTGAAGTAGTTGGTTGCAGAAATGACATAATCATTTTGTTTGTAGAATAGTCAAAGGCTGTCAGTAACCTATTTTGATTCCCTGGTTTTTTCTTGAGGAATTGAGAATATATCTCTGATTTAATTTCCTCATTCTTCTACTTTATCTGCTTATATTTTTCCTTGATATCTAAGTCTTTTTCCTCAGCTGTCTATGAGGAAGAGGCCTCCATATTTTGTTTCTCAATCATTTGAGTATCATCTTTACATGTTGTTTGATATTTTTCAATCTCTGCAAGAGTTTCATTGATTATCACTGTAGCTTCATCATTATTTACCTCTGGGTCATTTGTATCTTCAACATCAATTACCTTTCCTTTCCCAATTGAACCGAATTTAAGCCTTTTCTTATAAATCAGCTTGAATTTTGTTTCTGTAATTGTTTCTGCTGTGTATGTTCCTTCTTCTCTGCTTCTTTTGGCTGAAGTCTCTTGCTGCTTTACAACTTCCAGGGGTTGTGTTGTAACCATTTTTCGTGTTGTCTCTGTATTAGTGACTGTATCTATCAATGTATTTTCCACCCATTCTTCTTGATTGGAAAACTTTTCAATCTCTGGCTTGGGCTCATGTATGAAGGGTGTAAGTTTACATTTTACCCTTAAATTGCTCAGGATCCCTTGAGGATCATAGTTCCATGGAAAACTTTTTTGAAATTTGAATCCTACTAGTCTCTTTGAGATCTTTTTTTCTGCCTCTGTTATTTATGATGAAAGGACCAACCTGATTCTTCAACTTGAATTGAGTCTTTTTCCTTGCAGCTAAGAAGTTGATAGAGTCAGAATTGAGAATTTGTGTTAAATATTCCAATGCAAAAATTCTCATGTTCATGTATTTTGGCAACTTATAAGGTAATAAGTTGGATCCAAAAATTCTTATCTCTATATGTTTTTCATAAATAAACCAGTCTCCCATTTTATTATGTTCTCATAGTTGTAAGATCCTTTTCATTTCTTCATTGACTCTGGGCTACTCTACTTTGTACAAAATTTTCATAGCTAGATGGAGGAAAAGGTCTGAAAAATCTGTATAAGTGAATTCACTATTCTCTTTCCTTAGCAAGGAAGTCCAGAAGACAATAGATAAAGACTTACCCTCTAAGTCCATCTTTTGCAATGCAATTGGAAAATTATCAGCTTGGAAGAATAAAAACAAGTGAAACAAGTAGGAAGAGTATCTGAAAACCCCTTCAGTGGGTAGTTTGGTAAGCTGATGATGAATGTTGTCTGTTATGAAATTGGCATAATAAAAAATGAGTGTTGGAGGTTGGCCTGGACATAAGGTGGATAGAAAACCAAGAATGGATTCATTAATGAATCCATCTATAAAGTATCCCAGTATAAAATATAGCATTGAAATAATATGCCTAGATACTTCAAGAAATTTGGCAGTGGAATAAGGAGGGTTCAACTTAGGAATGTCAACATGGGAAGGAAAAAAGCCTTGAAATATAATAAACTTCTTTGGGAAATACAGGATTAAGTATAACTGGGTCAAGAATTCTATAGATAGGGGAACTGATATAGGATCAGACTGTAATTGCATAATTTGATTTATGGACTCTGTTGTAATAGTAAAAAGGATCTCTCTGTCAGCATTAACAATGGCCCTTTGGTCTGGCTCATAATGTTTTTGACACAGTCTAACAAGGTCTTGTCCAGGGTGGGTCAATGGAACTACATATTGAGGCAAATGAGTCTCCCAAATAGACATTTCATCTTTGTCCAAGTACTTATCATAGCACCAATTATGTATTTCTAAAAGGTTGAATTCTACCACAGGGTCAACAATCTTGTAGTCCATATCAGTCAATGGAAGGGTTTCTTCAGCAGCTACAGGTGGCTGGAGAGGATTTACTGATACAGTGGATTTAGCAGTGAGGGTTGGAGTAGATTTGATAGCTTTAGGTGTTACAAAATTAGGAGGTTTGGATCCTCGAGGCTTGGTTGGTTTAGAACCTCCAGGTTTAGCTGTTATCTGCTTTTTGGTCATTTTGGACTAACTACTGCAAGCTTAAATTGTTTGCAAAGTGAATTTTATTTATCAGAGGATATAAATTGGAATAAGACAGAAAACAAGGGTTTCCTGAATAGATTGACTGCAAACAGGGGTTTTTAGGATATCTGAAGGCTTTAAACCATTTTTTGTATGTGAAATTGATCTTTAGAGGTCACAAATTGAGGAAATTGGCTAAAAAAAGTGCTTCTTTCAGACTCAGAACTTTCTGAAAAAAATTGGCCAGAGTTTGGCCTCTTTTTCAGTGTTTTTGGGCAATTTCTTCAGGTAAAACCCTTAATTGAAAACCTGGTTCAATGATTCTTGGTCTAAACTTTGAAATTGCAGGTCTTGATTGTAGAGAAATACATTTGAATGCAGGTATTTGGTTGCTCGAAGGGTTCTTAGGAAATCGCGATTGAATTTGAAGTCTGGTCCAGATTATTGGTGTAGTTCAATGGCTTTAATGGTCTTCAATGGGGAATCTGTGGTCAATTTTGACTTTCTCCAGGAATAAGTCGACAATTTTGAGTAAAAGTTTCTTACACAGTCGAACAGAGGTTTTCTACCGTTTGAATGCGCAAAATAAACATCAAAGTGATGTAACAAAGGTTTTAAACTTTGATTTTTAATTATCATTGATGCATTGAATGCAGGTCTTATCAAATGGCGAGAGTGGTTTTTGTTTTAAAATGCAAAACCGGTAGAAGTTTTCGCGTTCAATTCTGGTGGTAAGCTGTTTTTAGTGAAACGAATGTGATCCTATGAGAGGATGTCGTGTCACAGGAGGCGGAAATAGTGAAACAGCCCATTTCGCGTCCGTTTGGGCTTTGGGCAGACGATTAGTTTATGGGCGCGATATTGATTTTGTGTCGTCAGATTTGCTGAAAGGAAGTGAATGGTGAGGATTTGATTGGAAGCTGTGGGAAAAAAGATGGTGGGACCGGGCTTTACATGGGCATTGGCAGTTAATCAAAGGTTTCATATATGTAATGTCGGGGTTTATATATATGGTTTAAAAAAAGGGTTAAATGACGGTATTATATATATATAAGGGTTTTTTATTTATAAAGGTGGAGGCGCATGAGGCGGGGTTAGGTTTGGTAAGTGTATTACAAATGCGCGGGGGGGTTAAACCTTTATAAAAGATTTAATATTTTTAATACCTTAGGATAAAAAATGATGAGCGGTGTAATGTTTTTGCGTTTTCCAAACACATAGGATATGCGCGGAAAGCCATATTTTCATTATTTATTTTATTATATAGTTTTTAGACTTGTTTGAAGGGTCTAATAACCATAGGGGGTGCGGTGTTTAAATTAAGTTTAGTTTTAGACCAAAGGGGGTATTATTTTGGTTTTTTATTTTAGCATGTGGATATTACCTTGGTCTAAAAACTTTATAATAGTGGGTTTTGGGGGGTATTTAAAATAAAGGGATTTATATAAATAGGATAAGGTATTTTTAGGGAATTAAATAAAGTAAGTTAGAATTTAATATGACAAGGGGAAAT
The DNA here is from genome assembly GCA_034641835.2 of Pinus albicaulis. Taxonomy (NCBI): domain Eukaryota; kingdom Viridiplantae; phylum Streptophyta; class Pinopsida; order Pinales; family Pinaceae; genus Pinus; species Pinus albicaulis. Next base: position 936,343,412 of record CM076583.1, on the reverse strand, counting down.
GGAATACAAAAAAATACACTAAATGACCAAGTAGATTGAATAAATAAAAGCATAGCTTATTATTTCATCATTTTACCAATTTACTTAGGATAGAGTGTTTTTTTAGGGTTTTTGTATTTTTTATGAATGAAGGAAGTTAATTAAATGGGATTTCAAGCTTCATTAAATAAGAAGGATTATTTACTTATGAATATGACTTAAATGTATGAATGAGGGATACATAACGGTAAAGGGGATTTTATCATAAGAATTCAGCATTTTCCACTATCTAATCATTGAGCCTTGGATCCGGTCCCAACAGAAGTTAGAGAAATGCTCTAAGCCTCTTTGACTGGAAGTATACAATACTGAATACCTATAGGGGAAGGGAAATTAGTGATTTTTGCCCGGGGATGAATATTACATGCTTTTTTCCCACTTCTTTCTACCTACCCAACATTATTCGAACATTTTTTCTTCCTTTTAGTAGGTGCATTTAATCTTGCTACCTTGAAGCATTTTATTCTTTTGAAAGCATAAAACTATCTAATTCTACCTTATTTCATCTGAGGGCTTAGATTAAACTGATGAGCTCCTCATTATTTTCTACATAAATAATGATTTGTCAGGATTAAACTATCTGACAAATACTTATTCACTATCTAAAACATGGAAATTGAAAACATGATAAGTCAAGATTAAACAGTTTAACTCATCATGGATTATGGCATTTATTGACACTCTACCATAATCATTTGCAAAAAGTAAAAAGTAGTGGCATTTGGACTTACTCACTTTCATGTCTTATTTTCATCTTTTTCTTTTGGGGTCTATATTTTTTAAGTCCTTTAATCTTTCTTTTAGGACTTTTTACCCTCTTTATGATTTTTTTTTTTTCAAAACATGGGAAAACAACTTGCGTAAAGAAAGGTATGTACATATTTTACAAGACTATCAAAACTCAATTCAAAAAATTATGAATCCTATATTTATAGGACCCTAACATGTAGTCTCAGTAAAATGGCTATGACCTTACTACTTGGCACTGTAGAATTCACAGTACTAGCTTCTCAATACTGTCGTATTGCGCAGTTTTTGTGACCAGCAACTGACCTTGACCCTTGGAATTGTGCAGTTGAGGCCTCTATCCCAGCTTGAACTGTGCACTTCACAATTTCAAGACACAAGATCATACCTTGAGCCTTAGAACTGCACACTGTGCAATCACTCGAGCCTCCTTGACCTCTTGAACTGCGGAATTAGCTTTCCCATCTCTCATCTGTACTTCTTGTCCCCACTGACTCCTGAAACTGTGCAGTCATGTCCCTCAGTCCAACATGAATTGCGAACTACACAGTCTCAAGGCTTAAGGCTACCCCCTATTTGCCTTAGCTGTGCAGTTGTACAGTCACCGAGCCTCCTTGCCCAGCTTGCCACCTATCTCGAGCTCAGTTCATGGATCACAATGCATCATCTTAGGCTAGGGGTTTTTGGATTGATGTCGTCTCGTCATGAGTGAATTGCAGGAACATGTACTATATCAAGTCATGACGAGATGATAGAGGAGGAGAAGAAGGAGGAAGGCATGCTCAAATATACTCTTGTGGCTGAACTTACAAGATGATTGATTAAGAGAAAGCAAAAGGACACTAGCTTGCAACCACTATCCAAGACTTGAAATCATTGAAGTCTCCCTATCACCAAGGCATGTAAAGGATCAAGGAAAGATATTTCATGAAGACACTTCGCTCTCAGAAACAACAATGGCTTGAAATTGCCATGTCATCGAGAAATCCTTGTTAGCATTTTCATGTCATGAGTGGTCATGTTGCCACATCACCATTATATATCATGTCTATTGTAACCAAATGTATTTTTAAGTGGAAGTCCAAAAGACACACATGAATGTAAAGAGTCATGTAAGTTGAAAAGTCATGGGAAGTCAAACAGTCATGAGGGTAGTCAAAGGGTCACCCTTGGTTATATATACTCCCTTATTGTACGAGAAAATGGCCTTTTCACCTTGGCTCCACCATCAAAGCAATAGAGAGAAAATATAGTTCTTTTGTGGAGCAAGGAGTGGCTCCAACAATCCACTATTGGAGCTAGTGATGTTCATTGTATATATGTGTCTCAGAACTTTTACTTAATAAAAGAAGCCTTTAAAGGCCAGCACGTTCCTCACACATGACTTATGAATGTTTGTAAGACTACTCTTCAGATGTTTATATTTCATGTTCGCTTTTTACATGTACTAAGATAGTTGAACTATTTCAGTTATTTTAGTGCTTATCTTGTTGAGAATGTGTTGTAATGGTTGTAATTGCTGTCTCATCCTTGTGGATTATTCCGCAGGATATTAAACAAATTTCTCTCATATTATCGTGTGTGTGTTTGTTGTCCCATCCTTGTGAACTATTCCGCAGGATATTAGACATATATTTCTTAAGTTGTCATGTGTAATTACCTTCGCATCTGCTGTGGACTACTCCACTGGGTGTTAGACGAAATCCTTCAGTTCATGTGTGTCTCTTCTTGGGTGGTACTATTACATATCTCATAGAGGCTCACTTTTCTTCCTTTTCCCCTTTATAGTAGAATAACCTTGACACACTTGCAATCAAACACTAACTAGGCACACTCCCCTTGCTTTGCGAAAGTACATTGACATCACTCTCTCTCTTGTGATAACAAGAGCAATGAATATCTTTAAGAATAAGGCAACCAAGCCTTTGTCCTGGATGTGACTCCTACACAAACAATGTGAGGTCTAATTGGGAATTCATATCGGGGAGATCCCCTGAATGTTGGCGGGTCTAGCACCGTCAACAAGTTCATATGAAATTTACTCACTCTTAAGTTCCTTGAAAACTAAATAATTGTACACCAATCACGAATTGAAGTTTTCAAGGGTAAATTCTTAACCACTTATTAAAGTGCCATATTGTAAAACTCACTTGGATTCAACAAATAAGATCCTTTCCTACATAACATTTCTTTACACTAAATTTTTCATTCCTTAAGAATAATAACTATGCTAGTGCCCTCTATTATTGATATGGGTGAATTATAGGAACAACTATGGCTACTCACTGGAGAAGAAGTGGTAAATAAACAATCATTGAGGCTAGATTTAACAAAAAGGAATAAGAAACATGAGTCAACACCCCAAGTTCCATCCACAATGACACCATTTTCATTGTAGATAAACATGTGGCATATCAGTGGGGGGACATTTACCAAATGTTTCAACATGAGTCCTACCCTAAATTGATGATGGTGATCAAGACTTGGGCATATATAAGATGATAAGGTACTTATGGATTCATGAAGTAATAACTCAAGTAGTTGTATTCCCATGCATTGAGGCAGTCTCACAATTCATTTTTCAAGTAGAGGTGGTGAATACGTTTATGAATGATACTCAAGGAAAATCCATCTCCTCAAGTGTTAATTTGAATGCAAATGGAAGTGGAAGGATTTTTTGTGAATTAAATAATAATTTTTATCTTGAATTGAGTAAACCTATGAGAATAATTGATGCATATGTATGTTATTGAATATTAACATGTGAATGAGTATTTGGAGTACTTATCATTTAATTATGTTTAAATTCCCATATGTGATTCCTGGAAAATCTATTAATTGAATGGGAAATGGTGAATTTTTGTCAATAGATTATGACTATGAATGGGTTATACATTGTAGGATGACAATTGACATATTTCTTGTGTGCTTTCCTGTGGTGATATGTCTTAGAAGTCATCTTGACATTTAAAATTCATCTCAATATGCCATTATATGGTGGGTATTAGATAATGGAATACAAATCCATTTATTTGTGGTAAATTAAAGTTGATAATGGAGGAAGAGTATTTGAATGGATGCCTTTAAAACCAAGGGAGGTGGGACTATGCACATTACAATTTTTCTAACGTTGTTCAATGATACATTATCATTTAATTTTAATGTGTATGTTTTTTTTGTATGACTATTTTTGGCATTTCATTTAATTTTTCATATGCTAATTACATATCATCATCATTTGGGTAGTACTTCCATGAATGTGGATCTCACATAATATCAACTTGTATTACCCTATCCATATTTATTCTTGTTTCCCATTATCTTCGTATGCTCTTTAGCCAGGTCTTCCATTTATATTAAATCAATATTAAATCATCTAATCCTACAACCTCTAAAGGCTTGAGTTGCTTTAATGATAGAAAATGATATTATGCCGAAGATAAAAATATTATTTCCATTACTAACCTTTCCATACTATCTTACTCAGTCTCATATCTTATATAGGTGGGAATAACAACCCATAAGTTAATAATTTCTATAAACACATATGTCCTTACACACATCTCCTCACTTCTCTACATGTTAATAGTGGTACAATTGTTGTGTTGTGATTTTGATACAATTGGAACATTATCACCTCATCATAGTGTTTTTTATGTTGTCACACCTTATTTACTTGGGCGATTCATGTTCACTTTATATGTCTACTTCTACTTTGTAAAATACATTATCTTTCCTCACTCTTGTCCTATAAACTAGAATAATGATTATTGTAATTGAAAGAATAGATAATACCAAAAGATACAATTAGATAAATATCCATTAACAATAAAATATCAAAAATAAAACAGTATTTTATACCATACTTATTTGAGAGAAATTCTAATGTTTAAATAATAAGTATTTCCTTATCATAATTTACTTTATATTTAATTACTTTAATACATAATATTTTAATCTATTAGAATAATATTTATTTTTTCATAAATATTTTATATTTCGAAATAAATTTGAACAATATCTTGTAAAGTATATTCATATTCCAAAATAATATAAATAAATTTTAAAAATATTCACTATTTGAAAAAAAAAATACAAACAACCACATATATATCTCGATAGAAAATAACTTCACTATTACTACTACTGCAACAACAAACAAATTTTTTTTAATAAACAAATAAATAAATAAACAAAACACTGAAAATAATCATATAGCATATTCATCACAACCCTAGGGAAGCGGCAACTATAGGTTTCATGGCCTATCGCATAAAAAGCGCCTCCGCCTTGGCTCGAGTGAATATGAAGCGTGGGCAATCCCTCTTGTGGCAAGCATATCTCAATATTAAAGTGGTTAATTTATTATTAATATTGAATGAGTTTTCAATTGTATCATGCTACTTTTGTTTGAAACGGAATCTAAAATTCTTATGGAATTTCAAAGGAATTAGCGTGTGAGGTGATTTCGTTGACACTTAATTTTTTTTTAAGTATTTGAAAATTCCTTCAAAGTGTTTTTTCAAAAGAAGCAATCTAAGGTATATTCTTAATAAGAAGCAATCTAAGGTATATTCTCAATAATTATAGAATCTTGGAAGTTGCGTATAAGGAAAACAAAATGGAAAAAGGAAAGCATTATAATTAAAAAGTATGGGTGAATGTTGGAATGAATTTGATACGAAGAAGTTTTGTTATTTTCAATATCATTTTTACTCATTATGATGATGGTTAATATTTACAAATATTAATATTAATATGGTTAATTAAGTTTTAAGAAAAAAACAATTAACTTAGACTTTTTAATTCAAAAGAAACTAAATCTCTGGGAGTTTTTTTTAAAGCAAAACGATTCCTAAAAGAATATGGAGCAAACAAGCTAAAGATATTCCTTGTGTTATGAAGGAGAATAAAATATTATAATAATACTTGATCGTTTGGTGAGAGCCTATAATGATTAGTGGTGAGAAAATTGACTCTCTAATGAGAATAATGAGTTGAGTTGAGTGAAATTAAACCATGTAAAAGGCTCCCAAACCTTAGTAGTATCACGGTCTAGTTTGAAAGGAAATTCATAATTAATTCTTACACTTTGATAATAAATCACTTAATAACTAATTTAGTAACTGAGCTTCATTTACAAATAAATATTCATACTTACTTATATGTAAAATATCCTATATTTACACTTAATAAATTATTAAAAAATATTTAATATAATTAAAATAAAAAATTCCTAATAAAAAACTCTCATCATCCTTTCACATTAATGGGGAAGCTCTTAACATTTTATTAAATAGTATATTAAGGACTTCATCAAATCTTTTACTACAATGCATCAATTTTTTAGTTGATTTTATATTAATTTAATTTTGACTAGAAATTTATATACTTTTACAATAATTTAATTTTAATTTTTTTTATTATTTAAATATATTTTTTCTAATGTCTAATTGGTTGATATTGTTCACATCTTATTTCCAAGTGATGAGTGTCTACACCAATCGTACTCCTGCAGTGACGACAAATGTGTTACTTGATATTGTTCACATCTTATTTCCAAGTGATGAGTGTCTACACCAATCGTACTCCTGCAGTGACGACAAATGTGTTACTGCTTTGCAGAAAAAATCACTTTGTGAATAGTTAATCATCTTCACTTATCTAAGTCAAGTCAGTATCAAAAAATCACTTTGTGGATGGTTAATCATCTTCACTTATCTAAGTCAGTATCAAATAAAATAAAATATTTACATCTAAATTCAAAAAAGTGTGGAGAACTTTAAAACAAGTTAAATAGCTTACAGTCACAAGTGCCTCAATCACTACACCCGTTTTAAAACCTAACACAACGAGTTGTGAGTTTGAGCCTTCATTTTTTAAAATCAAGAAGCGAGGTATGCATTTGAGGCTATAATTTTTGAAATCTCATTTTGTTAAATTTTCAGAGTTCATATATTGACAATAATAATACATATGTGTTAGTTTTAATTTAATTTAATTTATTTTTTTCTATTCTTTTGTATCGGTGTTATATATATTTTTTTCAAGATCTTTGATTTTATTGTCTAAAGAAAAATGAATATAGGAAAAAATGTATTTAATCCAAGTTCTTAAAATCCAACATATTTATTTTTTGAAATTTACTAATAAAACTTATTAGAAAATAAAATCATAAAAAAATTCATAAACAAATATTCAAAATACTCATACAATTTACACATTATATTCAAAGAAATAAAGATTAAAAAAATTTCTACTCATAAATATAATTTAATTTTTATAAGAAGTGAAAAAATCAAATATTTAAATTATTCATATAAATAAAAAGTTAAAAAATCAATTATTTTAAATTATTATAACTTATAACTTATTTTAAATTATTATTATTAATTATAAAATAAATTAATATATGAGTTAAACATATATATATATATATTTAAAAAAACATGTAGCACTATGGATATTCAAACACATTTTACCATCGTGATTATAAGTTTGTTAGAATATCATGAGTTAATATTATAAGTTATCAATACTACATATCCAAAAAACCATGTCTCATTTCACATGGCACTTGTTCATATTAGTTTTTTTTTATAATCAATTTAATTAGAAGAGAAAAAATAACATAATTATTTTGAATATAAATCTCAAATTTTAATTTGTGACAACTAGTAAATATATTTTAGAATATTTAATAAAAATTAAATCCCTACCATCATTGCTTTAATAATTATTAATAATTTTAATTAATAATTAAATTAAAATTATTGATATAAATTTTTAAATATAATTCACTCATATCCTTAAAATTATAAAAGTTACATTTTAAAATAAATATACCTAAATAAAAACATATATTTTAATATATTTCGTTGATGCGATTACTATTGTGGTTAGGCCGCTGTCACACCTACATCATTAATCCCTTTTAATTATACATATTTACACGGATAAAAATAAAATAAAATAATAGTTACTACAAGGTTGGCCATTCCGTACGGTAACCTTAGAATTATTTATAAAACACACAAATTGTTGTATATTACTGTTATGCAAAGTTATATATATATAATTTTTCACAGCATTCACTTTGTAAATGAAATGTACACAGTTGTGATTTTTATATATTCACGAAACCGATATTTAGAATTCCAAATGGTACTATACATTTAATATCCAAGTACTCGCGTCATCTTGCATACATTTTACAGATTTGCAAACTATTAAAATTCAGTTCTACTATGGTTTAACATGTGGGTTGTGATAATTTAATTCATTATGCTAGTGACATATTCCCACATCATTTAATTTAGTCCTTGATTGGTGTTACGGGTTCCAGCTACCGAGGTGTTGGCACTTTCTCTATCGTTGGATCTCTGTCCTTTGAGATCAACGGAGCTCATGATTTGATGGATAGTTTAGGGTAGCTTCAAACTCTTTCCACCTACTTCCTTTGGCTCATTGTTGCCTTCCTCCGCTGGCATTTTCGGCTCTGCAACTCCTATGTTTGCTGGTGAGCTTTTACTGCGGTAACTAGTTGTTTATGGTTTGGTTTTCAGTGAAATGCTCGCAAATGAATACTTTTGGAACCATGTTATGGCTCCATCAAACTTTCTGTACATTTGCGTGCCTCTCGCATCTTGTTGCTCGTTTGAGGTTGTATAATTCTATCTTAAAACATTTCCGTAGCATCCAACTTCTCACCGTTTCCACAGCAGGCTACCACAGTCATGTTTCCAAGGTAATCTATCCGGATTTCTTTTCAATATATGTTTATGAAGAGCTTTTATTCTTATGTTTTTCATCTGGTTTATGGTATTTCCAACCTAGTTGTTTAACCCTTCCTATGCTTGTTAAATGCGAGGTTGTCCAGATATTGCTTGAGGCTCGCGGATTACCAGAGAAGAATCCGGCATCGGCCCCCATCCTCGTTTTCCCAACTAGTAAGTGTTGTTCGGCCTTTAACTCTAAATGCTATTGACAGTGTTCATGAATTGTAACATTCGTCCTCCTTCCGCTTACTCTGCAAGTGAATCTCTTGCTTCCGGAGTGGGTTTTAGAATGCATAAATAGTTCCTTAAATGTTTATTTGAATGGAGAGTGAGACTCATAAGAGTTGCTCCTCTGGCCTATTTTTATAGTTTCATGTATAATTTTGGAAGTAAACTACTATTCGAGTATTTCTAGTTAAGGGGTTGTTTTCCAGTTAAGGGTTTTACAGTTTACTTTGTTAATGTTTATCCCTTCACGACTTTTGTAATTGGAGAATAACGTTCCTTTCTGTAACGCTATTGGTTTAGTAGGTTATCTATGTAACTGTTTCGAACCTCACTGTTTAACTTGGATACTTATATATTTACTATGTGACATAGAAACTCGGTGTACATTTAGTTTTTCTGTTTTAAATATACAGTTAATGAATTACTCAGTTTCTTCGTAACGAATTTCCCTGTATAATCCATTTTTCAGCATATAGTCTAGTTTTAGTAATGAGTTTCTTTGCTTATTTCTATACTGCCTCCCAGTACTTCAGTGAGGTATCTGCTGGGACCTGAGTCATAAAATTTGTACCAAGTTCTGTCTCTAAACCCTTAGAGTCACCGACAACTCTTACAGAGAGACTTTCCTACTTATTAACTTGTTGTTTCTCAGTTCATGAATCTAGATCAACCTATTCATTACTAGCAACCTTTACTGTACAAACATTTACCCTTTCGTGAATAATGTTAATGGTCTCTCTGCCTTCTGTGTAATTTTGTACCACTTTTTTTACCTTGGCTGTGTTTTTCTCTCTTTTGCCAAAATTCTCAAATAAGATCACTGCCATTTCTATTTTGTTTACCCTTTGAGGTGTTACAACTGTAATAATTTCTTTCTGTGATATAACTCCTATGGTGTTGTTTCGTGCTCTCTCGGCTTTTACTTCCAAATCGATAATTTATACGAGAAATTACATTCTCTTTGTGCAACATATTTTATAGGTTTAAATCTTTATCATTTTCTACATTATGTACTAGACAGTAACAAAGCATTCCTGAAATCTCAAGATTCTGCTTATAGGAAATATTCATATAATTATCTGAAAACTTCTTCATTGATATAAAATTGGCATTCTATTCTTTTGAAACATATATATATGAATTTGCATTCTGTTCTTTTGAAACATAAATATGAAATTGCATTCTGTTTTTTTGAAACATAAATATTATAGTCTGTTTTATACCGAAACTCATTTTTGGATCTTATACAGTATTAAGGGTTTATAACGTTGATATTTCCTTCCGCATTTGTTCTCATCTGCTACAAATTTAGGAATTAAATACAATATATCAAACATTAAACTTTTAGAGTTGTATGTACCTACTTCAAAGTTTAGGAATCTGTCTCAGTAACTGCTTTGTCCGCCCAACCTTGAGCGAGGCAATTACGTTCTCTACTCCCCCCTTTCTCCACACCAGGTTTGAGGAAAAAGACTTATGAGACAGGAAGTTTGACCTCAAGATTATGAAATCCAGTCTACTTCTTCAGGGTAATTTTCTTGAGTTCCACTAATACTCCCACCAACTTTGGACAACTCAGAATCAACATAAAATGCTTAACCCTCCAACTCTTCTGCATAGAACTCCATTCTCTCCTAGGATTTTCCTTTAAATCCTTTCTGGGATTGGTAACTGTCAGAACTGTCTCAACCTTTTCCTGGGTTTCTTGGAATATTTTATCACACAGTTACTTTCCATCTTTACTCAAAATAAAACTATCATTTAATTAAATACTTCAAAAATAAAAGTTATGTGTTAATATCCTTAACAAACTATGTCTAATTATCTTATGTAACAACAAGTAAAAGTAAAACTAAATCAAGAAGTTACATTCCCCCCCTGAGGAAAACACCGTCCTCGGTGTTACTCATTTCCTGAGAACAATTCCGGGAAAGAATCAAACATAACTTTTTCATCTTCCCAAGTGGCCTCCTCCGGGCCAAAGTGCTTCCACTGCACCTTAACTTGGGGGATGACTCACTTCCAGAGCGTTATTTCTCTCTGATCTAGGATATGCTACAGTTCTACCAGGAACTCGCTATCCAGTTCTACCTACAAGTAGCAATATTTTTTAATTAGTTCAAATCAGAAACTCATTGTATGTAAATCGTATGTCTTATTTGACTTACATGTATACCCTGCCAATGTATGATGTGCTTGGAATCATGTACATAATGCTTCAATAAAGACACATGAAAGACATTGTGTACTATTATATGGCTTGGTAAAGCCAAGTGATAGGCCATCGGTCCTATCCTCTCTAAGACTTCAAAAGGTCCGCAGTAGCGGGGAGCCAATTTGGCACAATCATTCCAATGCAGAGTACTTTTCTTTGGCTTGATTCTCACGTACGCATGGTCCCCTACTGCAAATTCCTGAAAAGTTCTTTTCTTATCTGCATAGACCTTTTGTCTGTCTTGAGCCGCCTTCAGATTCTGTCTAATTTTCTTAACCTCTCGCTCCATCTCATCCAACATGTCTGGTCCAAGCATCATTTTATTTTCTGGGCTACTCCAGTTTATAGGAGTTTGACACTGTCTCCCATACAATGCTTCGAAAGGGCTCATCTTAAGAGATTTTTGATATCCGTTATTGTAGGAAAATTCAACCAAGTGCAGATATTCCTCTCATTTCGTTGGCTGTTGCATCACATACACGTGCAACATGTCTTCTAAGACTTGATTTACCTGTTCTGTTTGCCCTTCCGTTTGCGGATGGTAAGCAGTGCTAAATTTTATTTGCGTACCTAGTCCACTAAATAGTGTCTTCCAAAACGCTGATGTGAATTTCACATCCCAATCTGAAATGACTACATGGGGAATACCATGTAATCTAAAAATATCTTTCATAAAGATATCAGCAATTTGCACCGTCTTATAAGTAGATTGAACAGGAATAAAATGTGCCACTTTACTGAGTCTATCAACAAATACCATAATTGAATCATTATGCCTTTTGCTTTTGGGTAGTCCCGTAATAAAATCAAGGGAAATAACTTCCCACTTCCATTCAGGCACTAGGATTGGTTGAAGAAATCCCGCATGGTGCTGATGTTCTACCTTAATCTACTGACATTCTAGGCACTTGGTTAAATATTTTGCTATATCCCTTCTCATCTTTGGCCAATTATAGTTTATTCTGATCGCTGTCAACATCTTTCGGTAACCTGGATGCCCGACATAGGTACTTCTATGATACTCATCCAAAATAATTCTTTTTAGACTCTCCTAGTTAGGAATATATATCCTTTTTCGGAAAACAAGAAGCTTTTTTTCATTGAGTTCATGTTCAGACTATTTTCCTCTTTTCTCTTCGTCTTTTACTTGCTGCCATAAATTCTGATATTCTGAGTCCTCCCTTGCTGCTTCCAAAATGTGGTCTTGAAGATTTGATTCATTCTGATTGAAATATAGTTCATAAATGTTGTGTAATTTTCTGCTCAAAGCATCCGCAACTTTGTTCTCCTTTCCTTTTACATGCTGAATATCGAAATGAAATTCACTAAGAAACACATTCCATCTTACTTGGCGGACATTCAAATCAGCCTGTTTAAAATAGATGGTTAAGCTACTATGATCCGTCCTCAACACAAATCTATTTCCTAGCAGATAATGCCTCCATATCCACAAGGCATGCACAACTGCAGTCAATTCCAAATCGTATGTTGAATATCTTTGCTCATGATCCTTCAAATTCCTAGATTCATATGCTATGACTTTTCCTTCTGGGTCAACACCGCTCCTACACCTTCGTTGCATGCATCGGTGCATACCTCAAATTCCTTGCTTGGATATGCTACCTTCAAAACATGAACTGTAGTTAACAGTTCTTTTAATAACTCAAAATTGTTTTGACATTCTTGTGTCCATTTGAAAACTCATCCTTCCCTTTGCAAAGAAGTAATAGCATAAGCTATTTTGGAAAATCCATTAATAAATCGTCGGTAGTAACCAGCCAAACCCATAAACGAGCGTATGTCCGCCACATTCTTTGGTACCTTCCATTCCATAATTGTTTTTATCTTTTCCGGATCCACAACTATTCCTTCTACCGAAATTACATGCCCCAAGTATTGGATTTTTTCTTTAAAGAAATCACATTTACTAAACTTGGCATAGAGCTGATGCTCTCTTAGCGTTTTCAACACAATATGCAGATGTTCCTTGTGCTCTTCCTCATTTTTAGAGTAAATTAGGATATCATCAATAAATATTAACACAAACCTATCCAAGTATGGGTGGAAAATTCCATGCTTTAAACTCATAAATGTTGCTGGTGTGTTAGTTAATCCAAATGGTAGCACTACGAACTCGTAGTGTCCATACCTGGTATGGAAAGATGTCTTGCTTATATCTTCATCCTTGATTCGGATTTGATGGTAGCCAGACCTTAAGTCTATTTTGGAGAACATCGTAGCTCTTTTGACTTGATCAAATAAATCATCAATGCGCTGTAGGGGGTACTTGTTTTTAACAATCAGCTTGTTGAGCTGACAATAATCCATACACATACGCATGGTACCATCCTTCTTCCTCACAAACAACACCGGTGCTCTCCATGGGGACACACTTGGCCGAATATAACTTTATCCATCAACTCTTGCAATTGCATCTTTAACTCTGTTAATTCCGGTACACTCATTCTGTAGGGAGTCCAGGACACAGGTGTTGCTCCAGGTATTAACTCAATAGTAAAGTCAATATCTCTTTTTGGTGGAAACCCTGGAATCTCTTTAGGAAAAACATCTTGAAATTATTGCACAATAGGAATATTTTCTAACATAGCAGTCTTGTCTTTTGTATTGGTGAACCCAACTTGAATTGCATAAAGCTGGCAGCCCTTTCTTAGACATTTACTTAGTTGTGATGCAATAATGGGTCGCATCTTCAAAGGCTTTTTAATGCCTTGCAGCTCTTGTCTTGACCCATCAATAGACCTTAAATGTATAATCTTATTCTTACAATCCACTAAGGACCAATGTCTTTCCAACCAATCCATTCCTATCAATATATCATAAGAGCCCAATGGTAAAACATTGAGTTCCACAGTTATGTGCTGATCTCCAATTTTTAGTTCACAGTCGAGTACCTTAGTATGAACCCATCTTCTAGTCCCTGTAGCCGACTGAACCAGCCATGGCTTTTTAAATTTCCATTCCTGCAATTTACTGTTTTCAACTACACGAGGGTGTATATAGCCCAAACTGGGACCAGGATAAAATATAATAGAAACAACTCGGGTTTGAATCTTACCTTCTAATTCAATCATGGTCGACTAGTAATCCGCTTGTCGGTCCTCCAGTGTTGCGTTGATTCTGGGCATGTTTCGAGCTACATCCCCCATCGTTGATGCTTCTTGCAGATTTGCTGCCACCTCACTTCATCCCCGATGTGGACAATTCTTAAAATAATGAGCTTCTCCACATACCTAGCATTGCAACAGGGGTTTCTGGGGTTGCCCAATATATGGTCTACTAGAGGCTTCATTTGGCCTTTCTTCCCCTGTCCACTTGGTTCTGTTTTGATTTTTACCATTGTGTTTGTTGGGTGGATGTCTTGCAGCATTTTTGAAGTTGTCGTTTTTGCTATTCCTGTTATTGGAGAAGCTTTTCTCCCCCTTTCTAGGTGGCCAGCTTTTCCCAAATTTTCCTTTTGCCTTGGACTGCTGATAGCACATTTGTGCCTTCCTAATTGCTTCATCCATGGTCTTCGGATTCACGAGCTCAATCCTTTATTTCATATGAATTGGAAAACTGCTCAGAAAATGTTGCACCTTGGCTTTTTCATCCCGCAAGTAAGGTACATATCTTAATAAAGACATGAATTTTGTAATAAATTCGTCCATAGTCATTTGAACCAGTTTCAAATCATGAAACTCTCAAGACTTCTCATCATAAAATCTTTCAGTTAAATACTTGTCTTTGAAATACCGTTTAAATTCATCCCACGTTACATTTTGGTCCTCTAAACCTCTTACATTCTTCACTTCCTCCCACCATAGTGTTGCTTTCTCCTGCAGCTGGTAAATGGATAGGCGAGCTTTAAGCTTGTTGTTATACTCATATACCTGGAAGTATTTATTCATATTTATAATCCATTCTTTCGCCATTTCCTCAACCTCTCCATCAAAGGTAGGAGGCTTGATCTTCCGAAATTCTCCCTGTAGCTTCACTTTCTGTTTTTTCAACTCCTGCTCTTCCATAACATTTCCAGATTCTGCCTCATTATAGGTTCGAATTTTATGGATTTTTGGCGTTCGAATATCTTCCACATGATCATGTATTCCTTGACGTTGATCCATATGTTCCTGAGTGTTTCTTTTAGGGCTTGGTTGTCCACTAGGAGGATTTTGTCTATCCGATAGACTCTTCAATTTCCTCTCTTGTTCTCTCATCAATCTTTCGTTGTCACTGCGAACTTTCAGCATTTCTGTTTGTAGCTGTTGAATAATATCCAACAATCTATTTGTCTACCGCTGTTGTTCTTTTAGCATTCTACTTGTCTGCTGATGTTGGTCTACGCTTAGTTGCACCCACATCTCAGGGCTGACTTCAGGATTGGTTATGGGATGAGTCTCTCCCGCGTTTCAAGATGGGTGTTGACTTGATCCTCTTCTCATGATGTTTTACAGTAGTCTGGTTCCTATACTTATCACAATATCAAATCATTAATTTCATAAAAATTCCCAATACAATAGTAAGTATGGTTTTGCCCAGTTTTTAACCTATGCTCTGATACCAATTGTCACACCTACACCATTAATCCCTTTTAATTACACATATTTACACGGATAAAAATAACATAAAATAATAGTTACTACAAGGTTGGCCATTCCGTAACCTTAGAACTATTTATAAAACACACAAATTACTGTTATGAAAAGTTACATATATATATTTACAACATATTACTGTTATGCAAAGTTACATATATATAACTTTTCACAGCATTCACTTCGTAAATGCAATGTACCCAGTTGCGATTTTTATATATTCACGAAACCGATATTTAGAATTCCAAATAGTACTATACATTTAATACCCAAGTACTCCTTGGGTCATCTTGCGTACATTTTATAGATTTGCAAACTATTAAAACTCAGTTCTACTATGGTTTAACATGTGGGTTGTGATAATTTAATTCATTATGTTGGTCACATATTCCCATCCTTGATTGGTGTTACGGGTTCCAACTACCGAGGTGTTGGCACTTTCTCCATCGTTGGATCTCTGTCCTTTGAGATCAATAGAGTTCATGATTTGATGGGCGGTTTAGGGTAACTTCCCACTCTTTCCGCCTACCGCCTTTGGCTCATTGTTGCCTTCCTCCGTTGGCATTTTCGGCTCTGCAACTCCTATGTTTGCTGGTGAGCTTTTACTGTGGTAACTAGTTGTTTATGGTTTGGTTTTTAGTGAAATGCTCGCAAATGAATAATTTTGGAACCACGTTATGGCTCCATCGGCTTTTCTGTACATTTGCGCGCCTCTCACGTCTTGTTGCTCGTTTGAGGTTGTATAATTCTACCCTAAAACATTTCCGCATCATCCAGCTTCTCACTGTTTCCACAACAGGCTACCACAGTCATGTTTCCAAGGTAATCTATCCAGATTTCTTTTCAATATATGTTTATGGAGAGCTTTTATTCTTATGTTGTTCATCTGGTTTATGGTATTTAGTTTACAATAGTCCAACCTGTCTGTTTAACCCTTCATATTCTTGTTAAATGCGAGGTTGTCCAAATATTGCTTGAGACTCGCGGGTTGCCAAAGACGAATTTGGTATCGGGCCCCATCCTCATTTTCCCAACTGGTAAGTGTTGTTCGGCCTTTAACTCTAAATGCTATTGATAGTGTTCACAAATTGTAACATTCGTCCTCCTTCCGCTTACTCTACAGGCGAATCTTTTACTTCCAGAGTGGGTTTTAGAATGCAGAAATAGTTCCTTAAATGTTTATTTGAATGGAGAGTGAGACTCATAAGCGCTGATCCTCTGGCATGTTATTATAGTTTCATGTATAATTTTGGAAGTAAACTGTTATCTGAGTTATTTTGAGTTAAGGGGTTTTTTTCCAGTTAAGGGTTTTACAGTTTACTTTGTTAAGGTTTAGCCCTTCACGGCTTTTGTAATTGAAGAATAGCATTCCTTTCTATAACACTATTGGTTTAGTAGGTTATCTATGTAACTGTTTCGAACCTTATGGTTTAACTTGGATACTTCCAGATTTACTATGTGACACATAAACTCGGTGTACATTTAGTTTTTCTGTTTTAAATATACAGTTAACGAATTAATCTGTTTCTTTGTAATGAATTTTCCTGTATAATCCATTTTTTAGCATATATTATGGTTTTAGTAATGACTTTCTTTGCTTATTTCTATACTGCCTCTCAGTACTTTGGTTAGGTATCTGTTGGGACCTGAGTCAGAAACTTTGTACCAAGTTCTATCTCTAAACCCTCAGAGCCACCAATAACTCTTACAGAGAGACTTCCTACTTAAATTAACTTGTCGTTGCTTAGTTTATGAATCTAGATCAACCTATTCATTACTAGCAACCTTTACTGAACGAACTTTTACCCTTCCGTGAATAATGTTAATGGTCTCTCTGTCTTCTATGTAATTTTGTACCACTTTTTTTTTTGTCTTGGCTTTGTTTTTCTCTCTTTTACCAAAATTCTCAAATAAGATTATTGCCATTTCTATTTTGTTTACCCTTTGAGGTGTTACAACTGTAACAATTTATTTCTTTGATATAACTCCTATGGTGTTGTTTCGTGCTCTCTCGGCTTTTACTTCCGAATTGATAATTTATACGAGAAATTACATTCTCTTTGTGCAACATATTTTATAGGGTTAAATCTTTATTGTTTTCTACATTTTGTACTAGACAGTAACAAAGCATTCCTGAAATCTCAGTGTTCTACTTATAGGAAATATTCATATAATTATCTGAAAACTTCTTCATTGATATAAAATTGGCATTTTGTTCTTTTGAAACACACATGAATTTGCATTCTGTTCTTTTGAAACATAAATATGAAATTGCATTCCGTTCTTTTGAAACATAAATATTATAGTCTTTTTTATACTGAAACTCATTTTCGGCTCTCGTACAGTATTAAGGGTTTATAATGTTGATATTTCCTTCCGCATTTGTTCTCATTTGCTACAAATTTAGGAATTAAATACAGTATATCAAACATTAAAATTTTAGAGTTGTATGCGCCTACTTCAAAGTTTAGGAATCTGTCTCAGTAACTGCTTGGTCCGCCCAACCTTGAGTGAGGTGATTGCGCCCTCTTCTCCCCCCTTGCCCACACCAGGTCTGAGGAAAAAGACTTAAGAGACAAGAATTTTGACCTCGGGATTACGAAATCTAGTCTACTTCTTCAGGGTAATTTTCTTGAGTTCCACTGGTACTCCCACCAGCTCTGCGAAACTCAAAATCAACATACAATGCTTAACCCTCCAACTCTTCTGCACATAACCCCATTCCCTCCTAGGATTTTCCTTTAAATCCTTTCTGAGATTGGTAACTATCATAACTGTCTCAATCTCTTCCTAAGTTTCTTGGAATATTTTACCATACAGTTACTTTCCATCTTTACTCAAAATAAAAATGTCAATTAAATACTTGAAAAATAAAAATAATGTGTTAATATCCTTATGTCTAATTATCTTATATAACAATAAGTAAAAATAAAACTAAATCAAGAAGTTATAACCGCCTTGGCTTTAGTGAACATAAACATGGACTAATAATACTAATATTGAAATGTTTAATTTATTATATATTCAGTTTTCAACTAGATTGAAACTAAATCTAAAATTATGAGAGAATTTCGAAATAACCACGTATGTTTTCAACGACAGGGGACAAATGGGACACATAGGATAGAAATGCTTTTTTAAAAAATGAAAATTTCCACAAATAACCACTATTAATTATTTTTGCTACATAATAAACTTATAAATTGTATATTTATATTTTATTAAATTAAAATTGATAAATAATATATTTGAAATGAATTTAGAATGGACATATAGACCAATTAAGCTCCATTAATGATTTTGAAGACTTTTAGAACGGACATATAAGAAAATTGAGCTTGATTAATTGTTTTTGGTATATAATAAATTTGTTATAATAATTTATCAAGTTAAAATAAATAAATAAATAAATTTTAAAATGAATTCAAAATGATTAATATAAATAAAGTAAATTTGTTTCATTAGAAAGTTTAATTTTTAATTTTTTATAATTTGAATAGATTTAATAATTAAAAATATATAAAATATATAAGTATTGTCGTTATTAAACTTCCTATAGTATTATTGTTAAAAATGAAATTAATATATATATATATATATATAGATATATATTATTTTTTATTTTTTTAAGAAAACAAACCTATATTACTTCGATACACAATAACTTCTGTATTCTATTGCAACATATAAAATGTTCATATAAAAGTCAAATTTTTTTTATTAAATTAATTTTATTTAATTAAATTTAATTAATTAATTTAATTAAATTTAATTTTTTATCCATTAATTTTATACCTATATTCCTTTTGAATATAGGTATCTTTCATAATTGTTTCTAAACTTTGAAATTGTGTATGAAGAATATAAAGATATAGAGAATAGTTAAGCAAATTAAAACTTTAGTTGTAGGCTATTATTTTGCCTTTAATCATATCATTTTTCATAATATTTAATACTTTAGTACACACTTTTCAATTTTGATTAGGCAATAAGGTTGAAGTCTTATTATAAGCTTTGCTCTTCTTGATGTATATTTAACCTAAGTTTTTGGATTTTAATATGATTGATACATCTCAATCTAATAAGAGATGAGTTTTTTGGATCTTAGATGGCTTAGTTTTTTTTCAAGCCTTTATTATGGATCTGCACCGTCAAAGTGTGAGGTGATAAATGTAGACACTATCTCATTTCCTAATCCCACTACCTTTCCACTTTCTTTATTGATAGATATTACTATATAACAATTTCCTACTTTGTTGTGCATAATGTTCGATTGACCTCAAGATAGAGGACCACTATTGGATCAATCATTTGCTTTAGACATTAGAAAATGATAGGTAAGTTCTATCAAAATTTTCAAATCTAATAAGCTTTATCAAAAATTATTTTCAAGATTTTGATGCAACTTGTTTTATCAAAACTTTTAATGATACTAAACTAGAAATATTATTTCCCTCCAATGAATTTTTATTCCTAAATACAACGATGTTGAATGCTTCATCTTAGATGCTATCACATCCTAGACATATTCCTTATTGATGAGGATTTTATGGCTAATGTGGAGTTATAGGCGCATTTGTAACATTTTCAATCCTTCATTAGGAAGGATTGGCAAGATCCAATGGTCATTTGGTAGTCCAAGATGTAAGTATATAACCCTTGGTCACAAAGACATTTCAAGAACCAAAATCAAGCCTTCATTCAGAACCATAACTATATCTAGTTCCATTTTCACTCAATGAAGGTCCATATCCATTAGCTTAATCCATTGACCTAAAAACAAACATGCAACGTAGCAACACCACTAGCAAAGGGTAAATCAAAGTAACTGGTATAGGTATGTCTTTAAGAATGAATCATTGTACAGTAAAAAAGAAGAAGCATAAGAGTAATAGACCTAGATTTCTTGGATATTTTTGAGGTAAGTGTTTGAGACAATGATAGAGTCACTGAGACTGCTATGAGAAAAATACTAAATTAATGGAAAATGATGATTGAAAATTCGGTACGTAGTTTGGGAGAACCTCCCAAGCCATGTTCGAGAATCTCACAATCAAATCAAAATTTATATTCTACTATAAATGGGGTCCAAATGAGAGAAAAAAAAAAGAAACAAATCTTAGGTACTCTTAGAGGGGTAAAACAACAAATAAACATATAAATTCCAAGTTCTAGACATGAGATTTAAAGGAAAAATATAACATACCTTGATATTATTTTCACTAGGAGAAGCTTTGACATAAAGGAAAAATAAAACATACCTTAGTATTATTTCACTAGGAAAAGCAACCTATGATGCTTTATACCTTGATTTATCATTTTGTAGTATTCTCCCTTTCCCTCCATGAACTCTGGTCACAACTTTAGGATTCTTCACAAGAGGTGTTGCATTTTCCCTCAAATCTAGGTTGTTGTACCCTGATGGAATTGAAAAAATTGTACAGAGAATGCTCAAATGCCAACTTTACATTTTGTAGATGGATTCCTTTGTTGACATCGTATAGTCCATGGATTAAAAATGGCAAGAGATCATCTAAGATATAAGAGGAGTTAAGAGGTATAAATAAGTCTTCTACTACTGTTAGGGGTGATGGTTAGTGGTTCATTTGTAGACCATAATTTGCAATGCAAAAATGCCAACTAGCATACTTAAAATAAAACTTACAATATCAAATTATTAGATTTGAAAAAAATTTAAATTATTAAAATTTTAAACCCAAAGTTTGGCATTGATAAACTAGATTTTTTTATAAAAATATTTAGTTAGGTTCTTTCTATTAAATAAAATTTGTTTGAATACCAACACCTTTTACAATGTACACCCAATCTTCTTCTCCATTACACAAAAATATCTTAAAGCACAATTACATAGTAATATTAATATATAACTGGACTTATAAACCTTACAAAAAAAACCTCCAAAATTTCTACACATCTACTTAACATAAGATACTAAAGGAAAAGGTTATTATTCCACCATTTCTCTTATGACAAGGGCATCCTCACTTTCAATCTCGTTGGAGAGCTGAAGATGTAGTACATTGACAAAATTCTCGCTCACTTCATCAATCATATTTTCTTGTCGCCTCGATGCCTCCGCATTGAGTCTCTCAGCCTCTTCGATCTTCCCTTCCTTATCTTCAGCCAATGTGATCCAGATTTATGCAGGAACACAACAGAATACATATATGACCATAGATACAGAGATGTAGTGGAAATAATGCTTCATTTTATTAATAAAACAAATGACTAAAATAAACAGCTAGGGCACTGGTAGGTGAATCTCTGAGAAGAGATGTGGTGGCTACAAGCCTCTGAACTGTGTTACAATGATACATAATGGAAATGAGCGAGCGAGGGCACTGGTAGCGTATCTCTAAGAAGAGATGTGATGGCTACAGGCCTCCCCACTATGTTACAGAACTAAAATGATGGGAACAAGCGAGCTAGGGCACTGGTAGCGCTTATCTCTGAGAAGAGATGTGTCGGCTACCAGCCCCTGAACTGTGTTACAATGAGTCTCGAAGGCCTATTTATTGTTGATAAACAATGCAAAACCCGAAACATCCAAAAAAATAACCCTAGGAGATGAAGCGCCAGAACGGTGGGTCACGTTTGGGTAAATTGGTGTTTCAACTTCCCGGGGATGTAACTTTGGCATCTGATCTTCGTTTGACGCGTTCAATAGCTAGTTAGAAACATCTATCCAAGGTCTAAAAATTTTGAGTGAGCAACATCAGTCTATGAGCCATGTTTCTCTTGGTTTCCCCAAAAAACATAGTTTCGGGCCTCAAAACGACTCTGGAAGTTCAAGAACCGAAAAGCTGCTAAAAATAGTAAGTTGTGCTAAAAATTACAAACTAAAAGAACTGATGGTGGTGGTTAAAATGGACTTGGTGGGTGGCTAAAAATATCCACCTGGATCATTAAGTCCCTAAAACGGCTCCGGAAGTGTAGGACCCGAAAACCTGCTAAAAATAGTAAGCTGTGCTGAACCTAAAAAACTGAAAGAATTGATGCTACGGGTCCAAATGTAATAGGTGGGTGGCCATCGATATCCACCTGGATCACAATGAAACTACTAAACTTGGTATAAGTTGGTACACTTGAAAATTAACATGTCAAAGGCTATTTGCATGCACTCCAATTTATCCTGCAACCATCCATTTTTTTGGTGCAATAACTCCACTTGAGCTTGATCATGATCGTGCTTCATCTCTGCTTGCTTAGCCATCCAATTAAAGATGAACTCCATTATCTCCCACAATTGGACCAAATGTTGAGCCATAACATGTTCCTCAACATGCGACAACTCCATTCTGCAGTTGTTATTATCGTATTTATTCGTTATTCTGTTACGACTTCGGAACCATAATTTTACATTAATAGAGTGAATCCCATCCTTTTTATAGCTGATCAAGGATGATCCTGCTAGGTGGGTAACCTATGCTGGGATTGGATGCCATCAAACTTTGTACCTGCAATTTCCCATGCTTTTATTCTTGGCCATAATTCTTTTGTCAGAATCACCTTGTTGCATTAATTTCTGAGGCTTAGTTCCAAATTGATATGCCTTGGAAGTGGGGAGGGTGGCCAATTGTTGTCCAACGAATTTGATTGTTGGATTCTTACCTTCTTTGATACCCTCCCTCAACATCATCTGCATACCCTTACACTCCAGTAATATGCCACTAGAGTTTAATTCCATTAATGCATTGGGATCAACATGATACTTTGAAAATCCAAGGTTACATCTAATTGATTCTCACAACATCTCATATTTGGATTCACTTAGGATCTGCTTACACCTAGATGTCATGCAATCCTCCACCACTTGATCTTTGGCCATCATACTGCTAGTATGTATTTTCAATTTATTGAAGACCATAGATTTAAAGATTGAAGCTTCATACTCCTCCACTGATATTTAATATTCTATAATGTAATTTGGTATCCGTCCTTCTCCTATGAAATTTAATATTCCACCTTTGGAATTGCACCCAAATCCAATTGTCCTTTACACCTTCTTTCAAAGCTAGATCCAATTTCAATTGAATTAAGGTGTGTGAAATCATGGAATGAATTTGGATAGTTATTGTTCATCGCCACCAAAGTA
The DNA here is from genome assembly GCA_034641835.2 of Pinus albicaulis. Lineage (NCBI taxonomy): Eukaryota > Viridiplantae > Streptophyta > Pinopsida > Pinales > Pinaceae > Pinus > Pinus albicaulis. The sequence continues at coordinate 936,319,694 of CM076583.1, read as the reverse complement.
CTATATATAATGGGAAAGCTAAATGTTCCATGCATTATTAAATCACCTAAAGGATGATCAACATGATCAAATTCCAAACCCTATGGCTTGTTAAGTATAAAGGAAACTTATTTAGAGTTAAGGAAGTAAAGCACTCTTTCATATTTTGGTGTAAAACCATTTTTTTTTATAAATAAAACATACATCATTGAAGATCTTAGGTGTCTTCTACTGATGTGGCTATTATCTAAGGAAGGTGTATTTTTATGGATGCAATCGCATATCGTACCTTATTTATTCTTCACTTACTACCATTTTTTCTCGTCAATATGAGAAAAAAAGAAATGTAATAGCACATAAAGAGTATGAGGCAAATATAGATAATAAGCAATCCAACTTTTTAACATTACTTAATATACAAAGAAGTGTTACCATTGTCCTTAACATATTAAAGAGATATTATAGCGCATAGTAGATGTCGTACAAGTCATGGCTAATATAAATTAGTTCACTATATTTTTGATGGATTTTCAACCAAAACTTTAAGTTATTTCTCTAAATAAATAAAGATGATTTGATATGAAATATTTGGAAAGGCCATTATCTTAGAAAATCCTTAAAATTTAATTTTTGTTTTCAATATCTAATTATGAGGTTCCTAAGGGTATTCTCACATCACATCAAGAGAATAGGAATAGGTTTACAATGCAAGGTGTGCTTCAGGATCGATTTAAGACATTGTAATAGTTTCTCATTCTCATCTGATTAATGACAAGCAACAAAGGGGTTTTCTCAGTTGGGTTCCCATGTAAATCATTATGTTATTTTGGTGTTTTAATGGTTGCATGTGTTTCTGAATTGTGATTTCCATTCTACATAATAGTAGAGGAAATTTGTAATCTCTTAATTTTAGTTTTATTTCATTAGTAGTAGCAATTTTTTTATTAATTTATACATGGTATTAGAGCATAAATCACACTAGAAACCGATCAATAGATATTTTCCTTTAGATATTTCGATTTGCAAATCTAGTGAAGTAGTTTTTCTTCCGTGCGGGAAAATGCCTTTCAACGGATTAAGATTGGAATATGCCCTTGAGGGAACCTTAAGTTTCATAGATTGGGAGGATAAGATGGAAGTTGTACTCGATGATAATGGCATGCTGGAGTACTCCAAAAATAAAATTCCAAATCTAGCATTATCAGATGCACAACAGTTAGCCCAATGGAAGAAGGATACCACAAAAAACAAGAGGATCATCCTGGAGGGTGTGGGAGACCAAATAGTCTCAAATTTACATGGAAAGGAGACTCCATTTTCTATGTGGAAGACCCTCACCGAGCTATTAAAAAATGGTAGTGATGCCAGGAAATTGGCATTGAGGGACAAGATCAGAAACATCTGCATGCAGAAAAATGAAACCATTCCACACTACCTCTCCAGATTCACTCAGTGTCGACATGAGCTTGGAGGAGTTGGGAAAAATATACCCTCTTCAGAGCTAGTGATCCTAGCTCTCCTAGAATTTCCAAAATCCCAGCACAACTACTAGGACTCTATAAATGGAAGGGGAAACTTACCAAATTGGGAGACTTTGGTCCAATTTGGTGCAGGAAGAAATTCAGAGGAACACTAGAGATGGAGTAACATCCAAATCTGAGAAGGAAGATAATTATACCTTGGTTAGGAATGGAAATAGATCTAATGGAAAGAAGGCCTAAAGTAAACTCGAGACCACCCGAAACAATGGCAAGAAAAAGGACTTGAGCAAGATAAAATGTTTTCACTGCCATGAATTCAGGAACTATGCAACAAAGTGTCCACACAAGAAGTATTCAGGAGGAGAAGGAGGTGAAGCACTTGCATAAAAATTTGAATTAGACTTCATCCTGAATGTATGCATGGCGAGCATTGTAATGAAGAGTGTGTGGTATCTAAATTTAGGTGCCTCATTCCATATGACGAGTTGCAAAGAATTCTTTAGTAGCCTAGAGGAGAAGGATCTCCAGATGCACATAGAACTTGGGGATGATGGGTGGTATAGTACCAAAGGAATTGGTACTGTAACATTTAAGAGGGTGTCAAGATCCCATATTCATCTAAAATATTTCATGTATGTACTTATATTGAAGAAGAAACAAATTTATGTAGCTGGATTGGAGGATCATGGCTATGATGTTGTTTTCAATAAGGGGAAAGAATTTCTAAGACATGTAGCTATCGGGAAAGAGAAACATAAATGAGTTCAGGTGAAGAATCTATACAAAATTCAGGTGGAAGCATGCATTGCATTGAGTAGCAAGGCAGGAGAAGTGAAAATTCAAGATGTTGGAGAAATATGTAATAGGGACATGGGACACTTACACCATGGAACCCTAAAAATCATGCAACAAATTATTTTCAGTCTCTCGAAATTCACCCTTGACTAACATGATATCTACAAGGGATGCACATTTGGGAAATATGTCAAATTCACCTTCCAGGGTTGAGATAGTAGAAATAGAGCAATATTGAAGAGAGTCCACTTTGATATATGTGGACCATTTTCAACAACCTCTACGATAAAATACATGTATTATCTGATTTTTGTTGATGAATTTTCTAGAAAATGTTGATCTTCTTCATGTCGAAGAAGGATGATTTTTTCTCAATTTTTTTTTAATTCAAAGCATTGATTGAAAAGGATATTGATTAGAAATTGAAAGCCATGAAAATTGAAAATGGAGGAGAATTTGTTTCTAACCCCTTCAAGGAATTTTGTGCCAAGGAGGGTATTAGAAGAGAAATGATAGCACCCCATACCCCACAACAAAATGGAGTGGCTGAAAATAAGAGCATAAGCACAGTGGGAGAAACAAGAGCCATGTTGCATGATCAAAGGTTGCCATCACATCTATGGGCAGAAGCATGCAACACCGTAATTTATTCGCAAAACACGAGCCCTCATATAATACTTGGTTTGATCACACCCAAAGAAGATTTATCTGGGAGGAAGCTAGATGTATCTCATTTTTGAATTTTTTGAGCTACTGTGTATTGTCATGTATCCAAGGATAGAAGGAAGAAACTTGAGCCTACAACTGATATGGGAGTCTTTGTAGGATACACAAAAACATCACATAATTACTAGGTGTATTTTCCCTATCTCAGTGTGACAATAGTGAGGAGAGATGCCAATTTTGATGAAGATAATACTATGATATTCTCTCTAGAGTGAGAGTTTAGTATCCCACCAAAGGAGGAGCCTTAGGCATAGCTTTAGGATGTTGTGGAGAAGCCACAAGCAGGGGAGAAGATAGGAGGTTGAGTGGAGGCACCCACTTAACCAGAATCTTCCAAAGAGGGGAGGAAGAGAACCGGAGAAGTTGAAATATTAGTGCATGATGCATGAGAGAAGGTGGGATATCCTATATCTCAGTGCGCATGGAGTCCATCAGATAAGAAAATTACTTTAGGGGATATCTTCAATCTTGGGTCTGCAACTATTTTATTGTATAACAGGAAACATAGGTATGTGGCACTCAACTCAACATATGCTAAATACGTGGCTACAAGTCAAGCAACATGTGAGTCCATATGGATGAGGAAAATAATTATGGGTATTTTCAGCCAGGAAATGGATCTGACAATGATTTATTGTTATAATCAGAGTTGTATTAAACTCTTTGAGAATCCAGTATTTCATGGCAGGTCCAAGCACATTGACATCAGGTACCATCACTTGCGAGATTATGTGAAAAGGAGAATTATGATGCTACAATATATTCCAACTAAGGAGAAGGATGCAAATATCTTGGCAAAGGAATTATCAAGAGGAAAATTCACATTCCAGAGGTGCAGAATATGTGTGGTGTAAAATCCATTTTTTGCTAAGAGGGAGTGTTAGAATTGTAGCAAGAAAGGATAAATTTGACTTGTGGCTTAGTCAAATTTAGTAATTTAATTTTCCACATCAACAAGATGACTTAGATGCCAGTTAACTTGTGTGACATGGCCTTATCTACTAGTTTACTCAATAAATTTGAGTTATAGGCTAGAAGTAGAGTTGTGCATGTAGTGATTGCTAATATGTTGCAATCTAGTTAAGTTATTTTTAGTTTGACTCAGTTAACTGAGCTCAAGTAACTAGTTGGGTCATTTGAAGGTCAATTGAGTAATAAAACCATTGTTAACTCAATGATCTCTTAGTTAAACTAGTCAACCGGCTAAAAATAACCTAGAAATTCATGGAATTTGAATTTCCTAGTTGGAGTAGAGGAAAAGGCACATTGTAATTATTCACTGTATACTAGTTGAGTGTACAGGGTTGGAAGTTAAGCAGGTGAATCATTCTTTGGGAATTGCGCAAGAAAATAGGAGAAAAGTCCTATCTTTTAGGAGCTAATTTCCTTGAGTATTGTGCAAGGAAATAGGAGCTAGTTGGGGCCTTTAATTGTCTAAGTGTTGGCCAGAGCAAGATAGTCAGCAGGAGAAAAGGTTTATAGTGCAGGATGTGCTTCTGGATCGAAGCAAGACATTGTAATAGTTTCTAATTCTAATCTAATTAATGAAAATAAGTAGAGTGGTTTTTCTCAGTTGGGTTCCCTTGTAAATAATTGTGTTCTTGTGGTGTTTTAAAGGTTGCATGTCATTTCATGTGTTTATAAATAGTGATTTCCATTCCGTCGAAAAGTAGAGGAAATATGTAATCTTTTGATTTCAGGTCGATTTCATGAGTAGTAGAAAATTTATACTAATTTCTACAACAACAATCTCTTGTCATGTTTTCTGATTTAGAGGATCTTATTGTCTAGTCAAGAAGTCCCACTAGGGATTACTCTTCAAAATTGGGATATCAAGATTTGGCTATCTAACAAGAAAATCACCAACCTATGTGGCGGGAAAAAAGAATGTGAAAATTTAATTATCCTCTCAAGGAAAAAATCTTCATGTGGTTGTTGCTAAAACAAAAATCTCCCACAAGGGAAATTATAAAAAAGAGATATTTTTGAAACCCCAGTAGATGTTTTTTGTTCCTAGTGGCTTCAGAAAGGATCTCTCACCTCTTTATACACTATCCTTTCTCAATAAAAATATGAAAGGAAATTTAGAATAAAGAAGGGTAAAATATCAAATGGTAAGGGGAATCTATTGAAGAATGATTATAATCTTGGATCTCTAGAAAACATAATGCATCTCTTAGAGCCCTACCCATGATTGTAAACTGAGGAATATGGCTGGAACATAATCATATGTTTTTTGAAAATAAAGGACAATTTTTCATTTATGTTTCTTTTAACAACTTTTCCCTTTAGGAATCTATACCACTTGGTATAAAACATTAGCAACAAAACTCTCACTCTGAGGTGCTCATCCAAAAGGATAGGTCCTAGTCTTTCTTTATTGGGAAGCACACCAAAATCCTTCAATTGGTGGAACAAGGCATATACTCCCTTTGTCAGATGACCATTTATACACCTCCTCATGCAACATTGGTCATACAAAAAAAAATAATGCTAAATTATTTTCTCTAAAAAAATCCCATGACTTACTGACTTCCTTAACATCTCTTCCATTCATGTTTATAAAGACTCAGAGTTGGTGATTGTAACAACCCTTGTAAAAAAATTCATGTATAATATACAAGACCATGGTGGATGGGACACATATTCCAAGCTGAATGGTGGGCAAAAAAGCATCCTAGTGAGTGTTCATTTGGTTTATTATGGATAAAGAAATTGACAAAGGCAAAGGAAAAGGAAATGGCAAAGGCATGAGGCATTAATTGGCATTGTATTTATGAAAATAATGGAAATTAGGAGAAAAGGAAGGTGAAAGGTCACAAGTTGCATGTGAGGAGGAAATTGAAGGAAAATAATGGAAAATGAAGAAATTAAAGGCCTCATTAATAAAAATCATTCTGAGGATCAGTGGGCAAGGCTTGGCCAGTTCAGTTTTGGTAGAGATCTCATTATTCTCTATCTCTCTCTCATACTCTTGAGAACTTAGAGTATTCTTGGAGCACTCTTGGAGAGTGTGGCATATTTGGCGATTTGGATCAAGAAAGAAAAGGAAGAGCAGGAAAGCGCACGAGGACATTGGGCACAACATCTACAACAGGTTCTGAGTGCATGTACCGAGTTGCATGTATGTTTTCCTCACTATTATTGGCATGCATGGTGTATGCATGTGGATTTCCTAGACTTTCCATTTCCTGGATAGCCATTGTATTGTGGGTTTATTTTGATTCATTTTTTTATGGTTGGTTTTCATAATTCCTTTAACTTTTGGGTTGAGTTATTAGTTCCGGGAAGCCTTGTTTGGAAAAACGCTCTGGAAGCCTGATAAACAACTGTGGGTTGAGTTAATAGTCCTGAAATCCTTGGTTGACAAACGCTCTGGAAGCCCTAGGTGGGTTTAGTTACTAGTCCTAGAAGCTCTGGTTGGAAAAATGCTCTAGAAGCCCTGTAACAGTTGGGGTTGAGTTAATAGTCCTGGAAGCCCTAGTTGGAAAAAATTCTTTGGAGCCATGAAGCAGCTTGGATAGAAACCAATCTGTGATGGTTGTGATGTCCAACCGTGAGGTGGAATCACAGGTTGAGGGTTGAGGTGTTTTTTCCTTTGGAAGCCCTAGATTGATTTTGATTGATGTGTTTGGTTAATTCCCACATTCATGCTTGGAATATGGCACGAGGGCAATTGACTGAAGTGAGACTTGGCTTAACCAATCTATGGTTGGGTGGAACGTGGAAGTCCCATATCCGGTTGGTTTTTACATTCAGTATTGAAGAGCTCATTTCTCTGGTATTTGTTATGCAAATATACTAGTTTATATATGGATTTCATTACTACTATATTCATGGTATTTATGTTGTTAATTTGTTGGTTATGAGCATGTATTCAATAAGTGATGATGTATAGCTCTATTCATGTTTTTGCCTGCAAATGATTATCCCATGTATCTATGGTAAAATTTATTGTATGATAGCTTATGAGGTAGGGGAGAAATGCTTCTTAGCCATTCTCAGATAAGGAAGAGACCCTTTTATTTAAATATGTTGTTTATACATGTAGATGCTATGTTTGTGACATGTTTGTTGGAATTTCTGTCATGGCTAGGTGTGGTTGGATAATTTCTAGTTGATGTGATTACTTCCATATGTTTGTTTTAATGTTAATTACCCTCTCTCGAAGTTACAGGAAGTTCTGGGTAGTGACCTAGGCTTAGGGGTTGAAAATGTGGCACAGATCCCGGAGCTACAAGCAGAAAATTCATTGTTTGGGCCTTAGCCGCTACATCGACAAGGCTAGCCAATGGATATAGGGTCTATAGCCGCTACTTTTCCCTTACAAGCCTGCGGATCAGCCTCAAAGTGGCTAAAAGCAGTTCCCCCTTAGGGAACAGGGCCCTAGAAGGTTGGGTTACCTCCTGGGGATGTTAGTGATGCAATGTAAGGTGTGTTTTTGGTGTTTCCACCAGTTACACTTCCTTAAGGTCATCTAGGAGGTTGAATCTCATATTATTAGCCTCTCGTCGCATGTTTACCCCAGTTGGTCGGCCAGTTGGGTAGATGTGGGAATAGGGTGTTAAAGAGTGGTATCAGAGCATGGTTCAACCCTTGGACTGGATGGGTGGTGTGTAGATCATGTGTTTATGTTAGTTGCATGTGTGTGCAGTATGATTGTAGTCTATATGTGCTTTTTGCATCTGTGTTGTGTTGGCCATGGTGGTAGTGGTGTTGGCATGGAAGGGCTGACGATGTCGTTGTCATGAGTGTATGACTGGTTATGTGTTGCTCATGCTTATGTATTGACCGTGTATACTTGCTTACATGTTGCTACATGTTGTGTATGCATTTCTTGTTTATGCTAGGTCACATATTGGTCATGCTTAGGTGTTTTCTGCTTTCCTATGTGATGCTATATGTGGGACATGTATTGGTCGTTCATGATTGATTATACATGTCCAGTGAGTGCATGTGGTCAAATTTGCATTGGTTTGATTGAGGTTGTTGTGCTTAAGGTAATTGTATGCAATGAGGTCATCATGATGATATTGGTATGTTATGATGCTAATGTGTTGGTTGAGATAGAGTAGGAGATGCAGATCAATAAAGCGAAGTTGAAACAATGGACTTTGGGGTAAGAGAAGATCATCATACAAGCATGCAAGTATGTGATTCATGATTGTTGTAAACATTAGTGTTAATTATATGTTTTCCATTCTATTGTTATTTTGGTTACATGTGTGATAAATGCTAGTTTATTACTGTAGTCATATGCATTATGATTATGTGCATGCCTTTCATTCTATTTATGTTATGGTTACATACATGATAGATGTTAGTTAACTAGTGTGATTATATGCACATGTGTTGGCTAGTTAGACATGATATTAACTTGATCATTATGTTATATGTTGTTGATGATTATGTTACATGATTAACTTGTTGTTGTTTATGATTGGTTAACTTGATGATTATGTTATGTGTCGTTGATGAGCATGTTATATGTTAACTTGTAGTTAGCTCGATGATTATGTTATATGTTGTTGATGAGCATGTGTTAGTTAACTTGATGATTAGGGTTAATGCATTAATATTTTGATGTTATATGTATTATGCTAAAATTGGACTATCCCATCCAGCTGGTTAGGGTTATGAAATTCAGGTATGATTCTCCCTAATTATGATAGTGTGTTTCATTAATCTAGAATAATTGTGCATATGTGATATCTATGCATGAATGGAATTTGTTTATGAGTCTATGATGCGATCTTGTTAGCTAGTTACTATTATTGAAAACATGACCTTATTTAGATTGAGTTGATGTGTCGTGAAGTTATATTGTGCTAATATAGATTGATTGTGGAGATAAGATAGCCTCCCCTAAGATACATCAAGGTATGAGTTTTCCTATGTTGTGTACTTGATGCTTAATTGTTTGATTATGTCATCTATTTGGTGTCTGAGTGATTTGGTGTCTGTTACATCATCTAGTTGATTTATTTAACATGGTATTTGGCAAGTTGTTTGAATGTTTGATTAATTGCATGAAATGAGTACGTGTCTGTAATATTGCATGATGAAATGGTATTTTTTTAAGATGGTTGTACTAACGCACATGTGTTGGGATGGATGATATGTACTTGAGTGTATGTAGGTGATAGTTGTAGCATTATGTATTACGACTGATGAATGTTATTTGATCGATGGATTATGACATGGTTGTTATTATTGGTAAAATTTTATTTCGAATTGATAGATATGTTGTCTTGATGTTGATACATATGGATGACATGTGTGTTCAATTACAGGTCAGTGTGCTTGGCACAAAAAGGTAAGATAACAAGTATATTGGTATATTTATTTATGCGTTGACAATTGTGTGGTTATGGAAGTATGATGCAGGGGATTGCATGGAAAGCTACTGCCATGAAATCTTGAAGAAGGTTTGGGTTGAGATTTCCTTGGAAGTATTGGGAACCATGGGGATTGAGTCATGGTGTTTGTTGTAAAGTATTGTGCTTTCAGTATTTTGATTTTTTGGTGCTTGATTTATGGTCTTGATTGTGTCTGGTGCATAGCTATGCCACTTTGTTATGGCGTCATATTTATTTTGGTTCCCATGGTATTCTTCTTATTCGTTTTTGTTCTTGCATTTTTTTTGAGAGTCTTGGAACTTAGTTGGGAAAGAGGAAAGTTAATGGAGTTTGGGGAGAGCTCTGTGGTACCTAACAGGTAATGTAAGACATGAATGAAGCTTAGTGCATGAGTAAGCGCAACAAAAGGTAAGAGTATGAAATTCGGTTGGACTGGTTGGATCCACTGTGGTAAATGGATGGTGGAAGTACAAACATGAGAAAGGAAACATAAAAGGTAAAATGAATGAGGTGTTAGATGCCTTGGCTATGTTGGGAACCGTTGTTCTCAACGTTGTACATTTTGTGTAGAAATAAGGAAGTTCTCTTAACCTAGACCTTATGATCTCTAGCCATTCCATTGTGATCATGATTTTGTTGATGTTTACATATGGATACATGTATGTATGTATGTCATTGATTGATAGGGTCATAATAGATCTTTATGGTTTTATGTTGATGGTTTGTATGTATATATGTATTTATGTATGGCGTTACCTAACAGGAACATGGATTTTTTATGCTAATGATTATATATATGTATGTATCTGTGTCACGATATGACAGGGTTTCAAGGATCATTCTTGTGGAGGAATGATTGATTATGCAGGTGAATGGCATGTAGAGGTTCCTGGCTATGAGGAATCAAGTGGTAGAGTAACTTTGACAGATCTACCAGGTCAGTGTCATGTGGATATGATTTGATGTTATATGCTTGTACTATGCCTATGTTTATGGACAAGTAATGCTGAGAGGTACATCGACAATGTAAAAGTAGTGTGATCTGCGACATGCTAGGATAAACATGGATAGTCGGAAGAAAGTAGAAGCAAGGTTGCTTGTGGGGTTAGTGTCTGGTCTATGGATGTACATTTCTATTTTTTTGTATACGTTGTGCATGTCGTATATTCAGTGAATGTACATATGGTGATGTGTAATGTTGCATATGTAGTATTGTGTGCATATGAAGTTGTATACATGTTGTATATATGGTGTTACGTATTTATTACATATGCAGTGCTAGGTATAGATGGTGCTATGTACATGTTGGATATGCGGTGCTGTGTATGTATCGTATTGTGCACATGTTGGATATGTGGTGTTGTGTGCATATGTGCATGTTAGATATGCGGTGTTGTGTATGTATGGTGCTAAGTACATGTTGAATATGAAATGCTATGTACGTATGGTGTTGTGTGCATGATATACATATGGTGCTATGTGCATATGGTGTTGGGTGCATGATTGTACACCTGGTGTTATGTGCATGTGGTGCTGTGTGCAGGAGGTGTCGTGTACATGTCGTGCATGTGGTGTTGTGTACATGTGGTATTGTGTACACATTATACAGGTGGTGCAATGGACATTTTGCATTGTGTACACATTGTGTAGGTGGTGTCATGTACATGTGATGTTGTGCACATATTGTGCAAGTAATGTTGTGTACAAGTGGTACTGTGTGCATGTTGTGGATATGGTACTGGTATACATGTGGATTGTGTGCAAGTCGTACATGTGTTGCGAGCATGAGGTACTATGTATGTGCATAGTGTAGTCATGGTATCGTGACATGTGTATTCGTTGTGTTGTACTCTGTGTACATATATGTATGTATATGTATTGTGTTGTGTTGTACACCAGGTGTAGGTGTATGTGTTGTATGTTGGTGTAGGCATATGTATTGTGTTGTATTGTACTCTGGATGTATGTGTATGTACATGTATTGTGTTGTACACCATGTATAGGCATATATATTCTGTTATGTTATACACCGGGCGTGGGTGTATGTATTGTATGGTTCTGTATGCCTTGTGTGGATGTACGTGTTGTGCATTGTGTGGGTGTGTACATGGTTGAGGAGAATGAATTTGGTGTTTGTTGGGTATGGCAACCGATACATCATGCGTACAGAAAGAACAAAGGCAGAAGTAAGGACCGATGAAGGATAAGTATCGATATTTTACTTCAGTTCTATTATGCATGTGATATGTGATTCTGACTTATGATGGTTACATTTGATTTATGATTATGGTTTATGATGATTGCATGTCATTTTTTATTTTGATATATTATGGTTGCATTTTGAGCTAGCTTGATATGATATGTTTATACATGATGGTTTGATCAAACAACTAGTTTGACTTGTGTGTCAAGAAGTAAACAGAAGTACAAGTTTACCTTACCGATGAAGCTACAAATGAGTTATAATGTGAGTTTATTTTAATTTATTTTGATTGTAATCGAAATTATGTGCTTGCTACAGGAAAGCATGCAATGCCCAATTTGGGATGGTTGAAAATGATTGCAATCATTAGCAGCAACAACAAAAGGAATTGAAATATGCAGTAGTGTGCTGGTAAAGCACTTCAGGAGCAGGCCAATTGTGTGACACTGGTACCCAATAGTGTCCATTGATTTCCATGAGCATGCTATGACCGGTATGATGGTTGAGGCAGGTATATGCATTGTTTTTTTTTATACCTTCCGATGCGAGGGAGCCTTGCCAAGGGATGGACTTCTCGAGATGGGGGTGCCAACAGAACTTGAAAGGTGAGTGACTGCACAGAAGGGGATTACTGGATTTCCTGAGGGAATGTGTAGCAGAGAAGAGAAGACCAATGATGTATTGGTTTTTGTCATTAGCATTGCCATATGGAATCAGATGCACATTGGGTGTGTGGCCTGGAACGATGAGCCAATAAATGTTCACTGAGAGGACAAGTGGAGTGATATTGTAGCGTTTGACATTGGATGAAAATTTGAATTTGGTAGTGGATTCTGGACTTCCTGGGAAGAAGGTGAATCCCGGTATTACCTTAAGGGTGGAGGTGCGAGCCTTTGGTTTCCCTTTCTTCTAATAGATGAATCATATCCTTCTATTTGATGGCTGAGAAAATGTGTATATGTGTATATTATTGTAAATACTGCATCGAGTTGGTTTATAAAGCTCCATAGTCAGTATGGTTATTTGCTGGTTGAAGAAAATGTGCATGAGTATATATGGTTGTTATTGTAAATACCGTAATGAGATGTGTTATAAAGCTCCAATACACAATATGATTTTCATGATGGGCTTTTCTTTCGATCAGGTTATTCATTGTAAATACTGAAACGAGCTGTGTTATAAAGCTCAATATGCAGTATTATTATTATATTTTTTTAGCATTTTTCTAGTTTGTAGGTGTCATTCAACACCGAGGACTGTGCTCCCCCAAGGGGGAGGGTTCTGTAACAACCCTAGTAAAAACATTCATGTAAAATATGTAAGACCACGGTGGATGGGACATGTATTCCAAGCTAAATGGTGGGCAAAAATAACATCCTAGTGGGCGTTCATTCGATTTATTATGGCTAAGGAAATTGAGAAAAGGAAAAGGCAAAGGCAATGACAAAGGCATGAGACATTAATTGGCATTTTATTTATGAAAATAATGGAAATTAGGAGAAAAGGAAGGTGAAAGGTCACAAGTTGCATGTGAGGAAGAAATTGAAGGAAAATAATGGAAAATGAAGAAATTAGAGGCCTCATTAATAAAAATTCTTTTGAGGATTAGTGGGCAAAGCTTGGTCAATTCAGTTTTGGTAGAGCTCTCATTATTCTCTCTCTCTCCCTCATACCTTTGTGCGCTTAGAGTATTCTTGGAGCACTCTTGGAGAGTGTGGCATATTTGGAGAATTGGATCAAGAAAGGAAAGGAAGAGCAAGAAAGTGCAAGTGGACATTAGCATCAACATCTACAACATGTTCTGAGTGCAGGTACTAAGTTGCATGTATTTTTTCCTCACTAGTTTTTGCATGCATGGTGTATGCATGTGGATTTACTAGCCTTTCCATTTCCTGGATAGCCATGGTGTTGTGGGTTTATTTCCATTGATTGTTTTCTGGTTGGTTCTCATGATTCCTTTAGCTGTTGGCATTAGGGGAATTTTGAGGTCTAAAATGGGCCTCCTAAGGAAATTATAAAATAATAGTGGAAAAAATCAAATAAGATTTGATGACATCATCAAATTTTAGAGGGAAAATGGAAAAACTATTTTTTCAACTCATATTTTCAACTTATCTCCCAAAGTTTTTACTCAAATTTCGAGTGGGAGTACTCGTTGGATGCGAAATTTAATTCCCCATCCAAGGAGTACCCATGTTGCATACTTTCGATGGGTCCTACTACACAAAAAATGAGAAATACATAAAAAAACGTGATTACAATCATGTTTTTTATGTATTTCTCATTTTTCGTGTAGTAGAGTTCATCGAAAGTATGCAACATGGATACTCCTTGGATGAGGAATTAAATTTCGCATCCAACGAGTGCTCCCGCTCGAAATTTGAGTAAAAATTTTGGGAGATAAGTTGAAAATACGAGTTGAAAAAGTAGTTTTATTATTTTATTATTTTTTAATATTTTTACCCTTTTATTTAAAAATTGGTGAATCATCCCCCATGGTTGACATCATCATCTTGAATCCTATTGGTTGTTATAAAGTTTATTTTTGTTGTACATTTTTCTTAGGAGGCCCATTTTAGACCTCAAAATTTCCCTAATGAGTTCTTTGTGTTTTGGTTGGACAAAATATCCGGAAGCCCCACGTAAGGAGCTACCAGTCCCAAGCCTTGGGTTAGAAAATGCTCTGAAACTTCGTAACAACAAGGAGTTACTAGTCCTAGAAGCCCTGGTTGGAACAAACACTCTGGAGCCTTGGAGCAGCTCGATAGAGACCAATTCGTGATGGTTGTGATGTCTGACCGTGAGGTGGAATCACAGGTTGAGGTTTGAGGTGTTTTGGCATATGGAAGACCTAGATTGATTGTGATTGATGTGTTTGATTAAGTCCCACATTCATGCTTGGAATATGGCACATGGGTGATTGGCGAAAGTGAGACTTGACTCAACCAATATATGGTCAGGTGGAACATGGAAGTTACATCTCCGGTTTGTTTTTACATTCAGTAATGAAGTGCCCATTTCTCCGATATTTGGTATGAAAATATACTAGTTTATGTATGGATTTCATTGCTACTATATTCATGGTATTTCTGTTGTTAATTTGCTGGTAATGAGCATGTATTCAATTAGTGATGATGTATGGCTCTATTCATGTTTTTTCTTGTAAATTATTATCCCATGTATCTATGGTAAAATTTATTGTATGATAGCTTATGAGGTATGGGAGAAATTCTTCTTAGCCATTCTTAGATAAGGAAGAGACCCCTTTGTTTAAATCTGTTGTTTATACATGTAGATGCTATGTTTGTGATGTGTTTGACTAAATGCCTGTCATGGCTGGGTGGGGTTGGATGAGTTCTGGTTGATGTGATTTCTTCCATATGTTTTTTTTTAATGTTACTTACCCTCTCCTAAAGTTACATGAAGTTCTGGGCAGTGACCTGGCTCAGGGGCTGAAAATGTGTTACAGATCCCAGAGCCGTAGGTAGAAAATTTGTTGTTTGGGCCTTAGCCGCTACCTTGACAAGGATAACACACAACTATAGGGTCTTTATCCACTACCTTTCCCTTGAAAGCCCGCAAATCAGCCTCAAAGTAGCTAACAATCAGTTCCCCTCAGGGAACAGGGCTTTGGAAGGTTGGGTTACCTCATAGGGATGTCAGTGATGCAGTGTAAGGTGTGTTTTTGGTGTTTCCGCCGGTTCCACTTCCTTAAGCCATCTAGGAGGTTGAATCTCATATTAGTATCATCTCGTCACATGTTTACCCTGGTTGGCCGATTACTTGGGTAGATATGAGAAGAGGGTGTTACAGTGATAAAGTAGATGAATGTCACTACTAGATTAAGGAACCACACTCTACTTCTTGTTTATAAGAAAATCATTAAAAAAATGGACAAATTTTCTCATATATATAGTTCTCAAAAACAAAAAGCAAACAAATTGTCCAAAGTTGGACTAAAAGTGCATAAAGGAATATGGAAAGTCTTAGAAGCTCAAGTGGGCCGAATCATATAACATTTTCTTGACCCATGGGATTAAATCATTGATGTTTTTCTATTATGTATTTTCTATTATCTTATATATACTCATTTGATGTATATAGTAGGTTGAGCATATGTATGTAGAGGAACTATTCAAATACACCGACTTTATTCCTTTCTTCCATAGTGGAAACATGTTTATGGGACACTTTGTGTATATTTTTTGATGCATATAATAGTTAATATACTTATTATATAACATAAGCCTCTTTATGTATTCTTCTTCAAGAAGCCTTCTCAAGGATGGATAGAACACTGCCACAAGGGAATGACCCGTTTTGTCTTTTTGATGAATGTGATAAATAATTATAAATAATTTTTTTTGGGCCAAAGAGCGATATAACTGCTTCAACATCTACATCCAATGTATTTTTTATTTTGACTATAAATAAAAATACTAGATTTTTTTGCTTGGAAAACAAATATCACACAAAGTTCCTTTCTTTGGTGCATCACATCACATTCTAGATTTTGTTTTCCATTGTGATAGATCCTTTTCACATTTCTTAAAATATTTTCTCTTGCAAAATAGTGACTAGACCATTGATGTGACTAATTTTATCTTTTAAAAGACGGTCTTTAAATACACAAAAATGGTCATTTTTGAGCTATAAAAATCTTATTTTCCCCATTCCATTGTACCATTGTTAAGGGCATATTCACCATTCCACTAAAAAGTGACAAGGGCATGCACGTGACATCTTTGACTATAGACTCCACCTGATCAAATGACCTATCTATTACATGACAACTAAGACCCATACCATTCAAATTTTGGTGTTATTTCTATTTAAAGGAATGGGGGTAGAAAGAGGGGCACACTCATATGAATGTGTGCTATACACACACACTTACACCATGTCTTGTTCCCATTCTATTATGTCATAGGAAATCAAAATGAAGTGAAATAAAAAAGAATGGATCTAGTGCCTATTTCCATTCATAATATTCATCGAGCACAAATAACTAGTTTATGGGCGATTAAAAAGTGAGGGGCCTAAGTTGTTAAGTAAGGCTTCAAGCTTCAAAAAAAGTGGTGTAATGCTCTAATAACTAATGTGAGATCACCATGGTGATATGATGGAGTGATAAATACCTTTACGCTTTGACTATCATGATTTGTGTTGAAGGCTACATCTAAGGATGTCTAAACCCTCAACAAGCCACCTTTTTTGCCTCTGTGCATCCTTTTTTTGGTTTGGTTGATTAGGGATAGGCTTATCAATCGTGAGAGTAAACAACCATTATGGGTGGAAATATCTTTGCTTTGAACTTAATAATATTCTTTTCATTTCATCCCTTGAACATAGGGAATATCTCTTAATTTATTTACTTTAAATTTTCCCTATAGTTCTATTATAGTCACTACAAGCCCCAACAAAATTTTAGTCTATACAAAATTTCAGAGCCTACCTATGCCTTGACTATGTCTGTCGCAACCTTTGAATTACATTTGATTGCTTTTCTTAAAGTGTGTGATCTCTTTCGTAAGATAGGAAAAGTGTCACCTTTGGCGTGTTGGATATCGTAGTGAATGTATGGACTTGTTCCAATGATTCTAAGAGGTCATATTTGTGTAAACGAGTTTTCCTAACTATGTAAGTATCAGTTGCACTCATTTCCAAAGTTCTGAGCACTGTCGCACAAGTGTCATCATGGTTGTTATAAAGTGTACCTTTGATGTCACACTTGTCGTAAATGGTCATAAAGTTGTCACACAAAGGATAATGTTTGTCTATTCGTCTCAAATGATCTATGTTTTTTGAGTCGTCCAATATTCTAAGTATGTGATCATAGTAAAAGTCCATCAATGTTCACATCGATCTCACTGGTCTCATGCTTAGTAATTTTCCGGAAAACTTCCCAACCAAGAAGCTTAGCCTCTCTAAGCCTCCCTTGCGATGCACAATGTGTAGTCTCAGTAAAATGGCTGTGACCTTACTTCTTGGCACTGTAGAATGCACAGCACTAGCTTCTCAATACTACCCTATTGCGCAGTTTTGGTGACCAACAACCGACCTTAACCCTTGGAATTGTGCAGTTGAGGCCTCTATCCCAGCTTGAATTGCACACTTCACAATTTCAAGACACAAGATCGTACCTTGAGCCTTAGAACTGCACACTGCGCAATCACTCGAGCCTCCTTAACCTCTTGAACTGCGGAGTTAGCTTTCCCATCTCTCATCTGTACTGCTTGTCCCCACTGACTCCTGAAACTGTGCAATCATGTCCCTCAGTCCAACATGAACTGCGAATTTCACAGTCTCAAGGCTCAAGCCTACCCCCTGCTTTCATGAGCTGCACAGTTGTATAGTCACTGAGCCTCCTTGCCCAGCCTGCCACCTGTCTCGAGCTCAGTTCATGGATCACAATGCATCATCTTAGACTAGGGGTTTTTGGATTGATGTCGTCTCGTCATGAGTGAATTGTAGGAACACGTACTATATCAAGTCATGACAAGATGACAGAGGAGGAGAAGAAGGAGGAAGGCATGCTCAAATACACTCTTGTGGCTGAACTTACAAGATGATTGATTAAGAGAAAGCGAAAGGACACTAGCTTGCAACCACTATCCAAGACTTGAAATCATTGAAGTCTCCCTATCACTAAGGCATGTAAAGGATCAAGGAAAGATCTTTCATGAAGATGCTTCGCTCTCAGAAACAATAATGGCTTGAAATTGCCATGTCATCGAGCAATCCTTGTCAGAATTTTCATGTCATGAGTGGTCATGTTGCCACATCACCATTATATATCATGTCCATTGTAACCAAATGTATTGTTAAGTGGAAGTCCAAAAGACACACATGAATGTAAAGATTCATGTAAGTTGAAAAGTCATGGGAAGTCAAACAGTCATGAGGGTAGTCAAAGAGTCACCCTTGGTTATATATACTCCCTTATTGTATGAGCAAATAACCTTTTCACCTTGGCTTCGCCATCAAAGCAATAGAGAGAAAATCTAGTTCTTTTGTGGAGCAAGGAGTGGCTCCAACGCTCCAATATTGGAGCTAGTGATGTTCATTGTATATATGTGTCTCAGAACTTTTACTTAATAAAAGAAGCCTTTAAAGGCTAACACATTCCTCACACATGACTTATGAATGTTTGTAAGACTATTCTTCAGATGTTTATATTTCATGTTCGCTTTTTACATGTATTAAGATAGTTGAACTATTTCAGTTATTTTAGTGCTTATCTTGTTGAGAATGTGTTGTAATAGTTGTAATTGCTGTCTCATCCTTGTGGATTATTCCGCAGGATATTAAACAAATTTCTCTCATATTATCGTGTGTGTGTTTGTTGTCCCATCCCTGTGGACTATTCCGCAGGATATTAGACATATATTTCTTAAGTTTTCATGTGTAATTACTATCGCATCTGCTGTGGACTATTCCACTGGGTGTTAGATAGAATCCTTCAGTTCACGTGTGTCTCTTCTTGGGTGGTACTATTACATATCTCTTAGAGGCTCACTTTTCTTCCTTTTCCCCTTTATAGTAGAATAACCTTGACACACTTGCAATCAAACATTAACCAGGCACACTCCCCTTGCTTTGCGAAAGTACATTGGCATCACTCTCTCGCTTGTGACAACAAGAGCCAATGAATATCTTTAAGAATAAGGCAACCAAGCCATTGCCCCAGATGTGACTCCTACACAAAACAATGTGAGGTCTAATTGTGAATTCATATCAGGGAGATCCCCTGAATGATGGTGGGTCCAGCACCGTCAACAAGTTCATAGGAAATTTACTCACTCCTAAATTCCTTGAAAACTTAAGAATTGTACACCAATCACCAATTGAAGTTTTCAAGGGTAAATTCTTAACCACTTATTAAAGTGCCATCTTGTAAAACTCACTTGGATTCAACAAATAAGATCCTTTCCCACATAACATTTCTTTACACTAAATTTTTCCTTCCCTAAGAATAATAACTATGCTAGTGCCCTCTATTATTGATATGGGTGAATTATAGGAACAACTATGGCTACTCACTGGAGAAGAAGTGGTAAATAAACAATCATTGAGGCTAGATTTAACAAAAAGGAATAAGAAACATGAGTCGACACCCCAAGTTCCATCCACAATGACACCATTTTCATTGTAGATAAACATGTGGCATATCAGTGGGGGGAAATTTACCAAATGTTTCAACATGAGTCCTACCCTAAATTGATGATGGTGATCAAGACTTGGGCATATATAAGATGATAATGTACTTATGGATTCATGAAGTAATAACTCAAGTAGTTTTATTCCCATGCATTGAGGTAGTCTCATAATTCATTTTGCAAGTAGAGGTGGTCAATACGTTTATCAATGATACTCAAGGAAATTCCATCTCCTCAAGTGTTAATTTGAATGCAAATGGAAGTGGAAGGATTTTTTGTGAATTAAGTAATAATTTTTATCTTGAATTGAGTAAACCTATGAGAATAATTGATGCATATGTATGTTATTGAATATTAACTTGTGAATGAGTATTTGGAGTACTTATAATTTAATTATGTTTAAATTCCCATATGTGATTCTTGGAAAATCTATTAATTGAATGGGAAATTGTGAATTTTTGTCAATAGATTATGACTATGAATGGGTTATACATCGTAGGATGACAATTGACATATTTATTGTGTGCTTTCCTATGGTGATATGTCTTAGCAGTCATCTTGACATTTAAAATTCATCTCAATATGCCATTATATGGTGGGTATTAGATAATGGAATACAAATCCATTTATTTGTGGTAAATTAAAGTTGATAATGGAGGAAGAGTATTTGAATGGATGCCTTTAAAACCAAGGGAGGTGGGACTATGCACATTACAATTTTTCTAATGTTGTTCACTAATACATTATCATTTAATTTTAATGTGTATGTTTTTTTTGTATAACTATTTTTGGCATTTCAATTTTTTTTTCATATGCTAATTACATATCATCCTCATTTGGGTAGTACTTCCATGAATGTGGATCTCACATAATATCAACTTGTATCACCCTATCCATATTTATTCTTGTCTCCCATTATCTTCGTATGCTCTTTAACCAGGTCTTCCATTTATATTAAATCAATATTAAATCATCTAACCCTATAACCTCTAAAGGCTTGAGTTGCTTTAATGATAGAAAATGCTATTATGCCGAAGATAACAATATTATTTCCATTACTAACCCTCCCATACTATCTTACTGAGTCTCATATCTTATATAGGTGGGAATAACAACCCATAAGTTAATAATTTCTATAAACACATATGTCCTTACACACATCTCCTCACTTCTCTACATGTTAATAGTGGTACAATTGTTGTGTTGTGATTTTGATACAATTGGAACATTATCACCTCATCATAGTGTTTTTTAAGTTGTCACACCTTATTTACTTGGGCGATTCATGTTCACTTTATATGTCTACCTCTACTTTGTAAAATACATTATCTTTCCTCACACTTGTCCTATAAACTAGAATAATGATTATTGTAATTGAAAGAATAGATAATACCAAAAGATACAACTAGATAAATATCCATTAACGATAAAATATAAAAAATAAAATAATATTTTATATAAATTCTAATGTTTAAATAATAAGTATTTCCTTATCATAATTTACTTTCTATTTAATTACTTTAATACATAATTTTTTAATCTATTAAAATAATAATTATTTTTTCATAAATATTTTATATTTCGAAATAAATTTGAACAATATCCTGTAAAGTATATTCATATTCCAAAATAATATAAATAAATTTTAAAAATATTCACTATTTGAAAAAAAAAAATACAAACAACCACATATATATCTCGATAGAAAATAACTTCACTATTACGACTACTGCAACAACAAACAAAAAAAATTAATAAACAAATAAATAAATAAATAAAGCACTGAAAATAATTAACGAACCATAACACTTAACCATATATAACATATTCATCACAACCCTAGGGAAGCGGCAACTATAGGTTTCATGGCCTATCGCATAAAAAGCGCCTCCGCCTTGGCTCGAGTGAATATGAAGCGTGGGCAATCCCTCTTGTGGCAAGCATATCTCAATATTAAAGTGGTTAATTTATTATTCTTATTGAATGAGTTTTCAATTGTATCATGCTACCTTTGTTTGAAACGGAATCTAAAATTCTTATGGAATTTCAATAAGGGATTTCAAGGAATTCAACCCCACTCAGATTCCAACAAAAGAATACATTGAGTTACATTTCGTGGAGGGAAAAGGTTCTTATAGCTCAATTAAGAACTAAGTCACATCAACTTCGGTGTGAAACGGGACGGTGGAAGAGACCTAAAGAAGCTTGGGAAGAAAGGGTATGCACTTTTTGCACTTTTGGGGCAGTGGAATCAGAAAAACATTTCATTTTGGAATGTGACGCTTTCAGAGACATCAGGGACAGTTACCGTAGTATGTTAGCATCAATTCCGTGGCATTGTCTTTTCAGTGATGGAACTGTTAAAAGGTTGGGTCAGCTCATCATCAATTTGAGTAAGAAAAGGATTGAATTGCAAAAGGCAAAAACAAGGAAGTTGGTGGTCCCATAGACTATTTTTAGTCTCGTGGACATTAAAAATATCATTCATTCATTCATTCATATTATTGTGGTTATAAAGGTCACATAATTCCACATCATTAATCCCTTTAATTACACATATTTACACGATAAAATAAAATAGAATAATAGTTACTAACAGGTTGACCATTCCGCACTTAACCTTAGAACTATTTATAAAACACATAACCATCACATATGCAATATATATATATATATATATATATATATATATATATATATATATATATATATATATATATACTGCAAAGTTATATATATATAATTTTTCACAGCATTCACTTTGTAAATGAAATGTACACAGTTGTGATTTTTATATATTCACGAAACCGATATTTAGAATTCCAAATGGTACTATACATTTAATATCCAAGTACTCGCGTCATCTTGCATACATTTTACAGATTTGCAAACTATTAAAATTCAGTTCTACTATGGTTTAACATGTGGGTTGTGATAATTTAATTCATTATGCTAGTGACATATTCCCACATCATTTAATTTAGTCCTTGATTGGTGTTACGGGTTCCAGCTACCGAGGTGTTGGCACTTTCTCTATCGTTGGATCTCTGTCCTTTGAGATCAACGGAGCTCATGATTTGATGGATAGTTTAGGGTAGCTTCAAACTCTTTCCACCTACTTCCTTTGGCTCATTGTTGCCTTCCTCCGCTGGCATTTTCGGCTCTGCAACTCCTATGTTTGCTGGTGAGCTTTTACTGCGGTAACTAGTTGTTTATGGTTTGGTTTTCAGTGAAATGCTCGCAAATGAATACTTTTGGAACCATGTTATGGCTCCATCAAACTTTCTGTACATTTGCGTGCCTCTCGCATCTTGTTGCTCGTTTGAGGTTGTATAATTCTATCTTAAAACATTTCCGTAGCATCCAACTTCTCACCGTTTCCACAGCAGGCTACCACAGTCATGTTTCCAAGGTAATCTATCCGGATTTCTTTTCAATATATGTTTATGAAGAGCTTTTATTCTTATGTTTTTCATCTGGTTTATGGTATTTCCAACCTAGTTGTTTAACCCTTCCTATGCTTGTTAAATGCGAGGTTGTCCAGATATTGCTTGAGGCTCGCGGATTACCAGAGAAGAATCCGGCATCGGCCCCCATCCTCGTTTTCCCAACTAGTAAGTGTTGTTCGGCCTTTAACTCTAAATGCTATTGACAGTGTTCATGAATTGTAACATTCGTCCTCCTTCCGCTTACTCTGCAAGTGAATCTCTTGCTTCCGGAGTGGGTTTTAGAATGCATAAATAGTTCCTTAAATGTTTATTTGAATGGAGAGTGAGACTCATAAGAGTTGCTCCTCTGGCCTATTTTTATAGTTTCATGTATAATTTTGGAAGTAAACTACTATTCGAGTATTTCTAGTTAAGGGGTTGTTTTCCAGTTAAGGGTTTTACAGTTTACTTTGTTAATGTTTATCCCTTCACGACTTTTGTAATTGGAGAATAACGTTCCTTTCTGTAACGCTATTGGTTTAGTAGGTTATCTATGTAACTGTTTCGAACCTCACTGTTTAACTTGGATACTTATATATTTACTATGTGACATAGAAACTCGGTGTACATTTAGTTTTTCTGTTTTAAATATACAGTTAATGAATTACTCAGTTTCTTCGTAACGAATTTCCCTGTATAATCCATTTTTCAGCATATAGTCTAGTTTTAGTAATGAGTTTCTTTGCTTATTTCTATACTGCCTCCCAGTACTTCAGTGAGGTATCTGCTGGGACCTGAGTCATAAAATTTGTACCAAGTTCTGTCTCTAAACCCTTAGAGTCACCGACAACTCTTACAGAGAGACTTTCCTACTTATTAACTTGTTGTTTCTCAGTTCATGAATCTAGATCAACCTATTCATTACTAGCAACCTTTACTGTACAAACATTTACCCTTTCGTGAATAATGTTAATGGTCTCTCTGCCTTCTGTGTAATTTTGTACCACTTTTTTTACCTTGGCTGTGTTTTTCTCTCTTTTGCCAAAATTCTCAAATAAGATCACTGCCATTTCTATTTTGTTTACCCTTTGAGGTGTTACAACTGTAATAATTTCTTTCTGTGATATAACTCCTATGGTGTTGTTTCGTGCTCTCTCGGCTTTTACTTCCAAATCGATAATTTATACGAGAAATTACATTCTCTTTGTGCAACATATTTTATAGGTTTAAATCTTTATCATTTTCTACATTATGTACTAGACAGTAACAAAGCATTCCTGAAATCTCAAGATTCTGCTTATAGGAAATATTCATATAATTATCTGAAAACTTCTTCATTGATATAAAATTGGCATTCTATTCTTTTGAAACATATATATATGAATTTGCATTCTGTTCTTTTGAAACATAAATATGAAATTGCATTCTGTTTTTTTGAAACATAAATATTATAGTCTGTTTTATACCGAAACTCATTTTTGGATCTTATACAGTATTAAGGGTTTATAACGTTGATATTTCCTTCCGCATTTGTTCTCATCTGCTACAAATTTAGGAATTAAATACAATATATCAAACATTAAACTTTTAGAGTTGTATGTACCTACTTCAAAGTTTAGGAATCTGTCTCAGTAACTGCTTTGTCCGCCCAACCTTGAGCGAGGCAATTACGTTCTCTACTCCCCCCTTTCTCCACACCAGGTTTGAGGAAAAAGACTTATGAGACAGGAAGTTTGACCTCAAGATTATGAAATCCAGTCTACTTCTTCAGGGTAATTTTCTTGAGTTCCACTAATACTCCCACCAACTTTGGACAACTCAGAATCAACATAAAATGCTTAACCCTCCAACTCTTCTGCATAGAACTCCATTCTCTCCTAGGATTTTCCTTTAAATCCTTTCTGGGATTGGTAACTGTCAGAACTGTCTCAACCTTTTCCTGGGTTTCTTGGAATATTTTATCACACAGTTACTTTCCATCTTTACTCAAAATAAAACTATCATTTAATTAAATACTTCAAAAATAAAAGTTATGTGTTAATATCCTTAACAAACTATGTCTAATTATCTTATGTAACAACAAGTAAAAGTAAAACTAAATCAAGAAGTTACATTCCCCCCCTGAGGAAAACACCGTCCTCGGTGTTACTCATTTCCTGAGAACAATTCCGGGAAAGAATCAAACATAACTTTTTCATCTTCCCAAGTGGCCTCCTCCGGGCCAAAGTGCTTCCACTGCACCTTAACTTGGGGGATGACTCACTTCCAGAGCGTTATTTCTCTCTGATCTAGGATATGCTACAGTTCTACCAGGAACTCGCTATCCAGTTCTACCTACAAGTAGCAATATTTTTTAATTAGTTCAAATCAGAAACTCATTGTATGTAAATCGTATGTCTTATTTGACTTACATGTATACCCTGCCAATGTATGATGTGCTTGGAATCATGTACATAATGCTTCAATAAAGACACATGAAAGACATTGTGTACTATTATATGGCTTGGTAAAGCCAAGTGATAGGCCATCGGTCCTATCCTCTCTAAGACTTCAAAAGGTCCGCAGTAGCGGGGAGCCAATTTGGCACAATCATTCCAATGCAGAGTACTTTTCTTTGGCTTGATTCTCACGTACGCATGGTCCCCTACTGCAAATTCCTGAAAAGTTCTTTTCTTATCTGCATAGACCTTTTGTCTGTCTTGAGCCGCCTTCAGATTCTGTCTAATTTTCTTAACCTCTCGCTCCATCTCATCCAACATGTCTGGTCCAAGCATCATTTTATTTTCTGGGCTACTCCAGTTTATAGGAGTTTGACACTGTCTCCCATACAATGCTTCGAAAGGGCTCATCTTAAGAGATTTTTGATATCCGTTATTGTAGGAAAATTCAACCAAGTGCAGATATTCCTCTCATTTCGTTGGCTGTTGCATCACATACACGTGCAACATGTCTTCTAAGACTTGATTTACCTGTTCTGTTTGCCCTTCCGTTTGCGGATGGTAAGCAGTGCTAAATTTTATTTGCGTACCTAGTCCACTAAATAGTGTCTTCCAAAACGCTGATGTGAATTTCACATCCCAATCTGAAATGACTACATGGGGAATACCATGTAATCTAAAAATATCTTTCATAAAGATATCAGCAATTTGCACCGTCTTATAAGTAGATTGAACAGGAATAAAATGTGCCACTTTACTGAGTCTATCAACAAATACCATAATTGAATCATTATGCCTTTTGCTTTTGGGTAGTCCCGTAATAAAATCAAGGGAAATAACTTCCCACTTCCATTCAGGCACTAGGATTGGTTGAAGAAATCCCGCATGGTGCTGATGTTCTACCTTAATCTACTGACATTCTAGGCACTTGGTTAAATATTTTGCTATATCCCTTCTCATCTTTGGCCAATTATAGTTTATTCTGATCGCTGTCAACATCTTTCGGTAACCTGGATGCCCGACATAGGTACTTCTATGATACTCATCCAAAATAATTCTTTTTAGACTCTCCTAGTTAGGAATATATATCCTTTTTCGGAAAACAAGAAGCTTTTTTTCATTGAGTTCATGTTCAGACTATTTTCCTCTTTTCTCTTCGTCTTTTACTTGCTGCCATAAATTCTGATATTCTGAGTCCTCCCTTGCTGCTTCCAAAATGTGGTCTTGAAGATTTGATTCATTCTGATTGAAATATAGTTCATAAATGTTGTGTAATTTTCTGCTCAAAGCATCCGCAACTTTGTTCTCCTTTCCTTTTACATGCTGAATATCGAAATGAAATTCACTAAGAAACACATTCCATCTTACTTGGCGGACATTCAAATCAGCCTGTTTAAAATAGATGGTTAAGCTACTATGATCCGTCCTCAACACAAATCTATTTCCTAGCAGATAATGCCTCCATATCCACAAGGCATGCACAACTGCAGTCAATTCCAAATCGTATGTTGAATATCTTTGCTCATGATCCTTCAAATTCCTAGATTCATATGCTATGACTTTTCCTTCTGGGTCAACACCGCTCCTACACCTTCGTTGCATGCATCGGTGCATACCTCAAATTCCTTGCTTGGATATGCTACCTTCAAAACATGAACTGTAGTTAACAGTTCTTTTAATAACTCAAAATTGTTTTGACATTCTTGTGTCCATTTGAAAACTCATCCTTCCCTTTGCAAAGAAGTAATAGCATAAGCTATTTTGGAAAATCCATTAATAAATCGTCGGTAGTAACCAGCCAAACCCATAAACGAGCGTATGTCCGCCACATTCTTTGGTACCTTCCATTCCATAATTGTTTTTATCTTTTCCGGATCCACAACTATTCCTTCTACCGAAATTACATGCCCCAAGTATTGGATTTTTTCTTTAAAGAAATCACATTTACTAAACTTGGCATAGAGCTGATGCTCTCTTAGCGTTTTCAACACAATATGCAGATGTTCCTTGTGCTCTTCCTCATTTTTAGAGTAAATTAGGATATCATCAATAAATATTAACACAAACCTATCCAAGTATGGGTGGAAAATTCCATGCTTTAAACTCATAAATGTTGCTGGTGTGTTAGTTAATCCAAATGGTAGCACTACGAACTCGTAGTGTCCATACCTGGTATGGAAAGATGTCTTGCTTATATCTTCATCCTTGATTCGGATTTGATGGTAGCCAGACCTTAAGTCTATTTTGGAGAACATCGTAGCTCTTTTGACTTGATCAAATAAATCATCAATGCGCTGTAGGGGGTACTTGTTTTTAACAATCAGCTTGTTGAGCTGACAATAATCCATACACATACGCATGGTACCATCCTTCTTCCTCACAAACAACACCGGTGCTCTCCATGGGGACACACTTGGCCGAATATAACTTTATCCATCAACTCTTGCAATTGCATCTTTAACTCTGTTAATTCCGGTACACTCATTCTGTAGGGAGTCCAGGACACAGGTGTTGCTCCAGGTATTAACTCAATAGTAAAGTCAATATCTCTTTTTGGTGGAAACCCTGGAATCTCTTTAGGAAAAACATCTTGAAATTATTGCACAATAGGAATATTTTCTAACATAGCAGTCTTGTCTTTTGTATTGGTGAACCCAACTTGAATTGCATAAAGCTGGCAGCCCTTTCTTAGACATTTACTTAGTTGTGATGCAATAATGGGTCGCATCTTCAAAGGCTTTTTAATGCCTTGCAGCTCTTGTCTTGACCCATCAATAGACCTTAAATGTATAATCTTATTCTTACAATCCACTAAGGACCAATGTCTTTCCAACCAATCCATTCCTATCAATATATCATAAGAGCCCAATGGTAAAACATTGAGTTCCACAGTTATGTGCTGATCTCCAATTTTTAGTTCACAGTCGAGTACCTTAGTATGAACCCATCTTCTAGTCCCTGTAGCCGACTGAACCAGCCATGGCTTTTTAAATTTCCATTCCTGCAATTTACTGTTTTCAACTACACGAGGGTGTATATAGCCCAAACTGGGACCAGGATAAAATATAATAGAAACAACTCGGGTTTGAATCTTACCTTCTAATTCAATCATGGTCGACTAGTAATCCGCTTGTCGGTCCTCCAGTGTTGCGTTGATTCTGGGCATGTTTCGAGCTACATCCCCCATCGTTGATGCTTCTTGCAGATTTGCTGCCACCTCACTTCATCCCCGATGTGGACAATTCTTAAAATAATGAGCTTCTCCACATACCTAGCATTGCAACAGGGGTTTCTGGGGTTGCCCAATATATGGTCTACTAGAGGCTTCATTTGGCCTTTCTTCCCCTGTCCACTTGGTTCTGTTTTGATTTTTACCATTGTGTTTGTTGGGTGGATGTCTTGCAGCATTTTTGAAGTTGTCGTTTTTGCTATTCCTGTTATTGGAGAAGCTTTTCTCCCCCTTTCTAGGTGGCCAGCTTTTCCCAAATTTTCCTTTTGCCTTGGACTGCTGATAGCACATTTGTGCCTTCCTAATTGCTTCATCCATGGTCTTCGGATTCACGAGCTCAATCCTTTATTTCATATGAATTGGAAAACTGCTCAGAAAATGTTGCACCTTGGCTTTTTCATCCCGCAAGTAAGGTACATATCTTAATAAAGACATGAATTTTGTAATAAATTCGTCCATAGTCATTTGAACCAGTTTCAAATCATGAAACTCTCAAGACTTCTCATCATAAAATCTTTCAGTTAAATACTTGTCTTTGAAATACCGTTTAAATTCATCCCACGTTACATTTTGGTCCTCTAAACCTCTTACATTCTTCACTTCCTCCCACCATAGTGTTGCTTTCTCCTGCAGCTGGTAAATGGATAGGCGAGCTTTAAGCTTGTTGTTATACTCATATACCTGGAAGTATTTATTCATATTTATAATCCATTCTTTCGCCATTTCCTCAACCTCTCCATCAAAGGTAGGAGGCTTGATCTTCCGAAATTCTCCCTGTAGCTTCACTTTCTGTTTTTTCAACTCCTGCTCTTCCATAACATTTCCAGATTCTGCCTCATTATAGGTTCGAATTTTATGGATTTTTGGCGTTCGAATATCTTCCACATGATCATGTATTCCTTGACGTTGATCCATATGTTCCTGAGTGTTTCTTTTAGGGCTTGGTTGTCCACTAGGAGGATTTTGTCTATCCGATAGACTCTTCAATTTCCTCTCTTGTTCTCTCATCAATCTTTCGTTGTCACTGCGAACTTTCAGCATTTCTGTTTGTAGCTGTTGAATAATATCCAACAATCTA
The DNA here is from genome assembly GCA_034641835.2 of Pinus albicaulis. Classification (NCBI taxonomy): domain Eukaryota; kingdom Viridiplantae; phylum Streptophyta; class Pinopsida; order Pinales; family Pinaceae; genus Pinus; species Pinus albicaulis. The sequence goes on along the minus strand of CM076583.1, from coordinate 936,289,819 downwards.
TTTGTCTACCGCTGTTGTTCTTTTAGCATTCTACTTGTCTGCTGATGTTGGTCTACGCTTAGTTGCACCCACATCTCAGGGCTGACTTCAGGATTGGTTATGGGATGAGTCTCTCCCGCGTTTCAAGATGGGTGTTGACTTGATCCTCTTCTCATGATGTTTTACAGTAGTCTGGTTCCTATACTTATCACAATATCAAATCATTAATTTCATAAAAATTCCCAATACAATAGTAAGTATGGTTTTGCCCAGTTTTTAACCTATGCTCTGATACCAATTGTCACACCTACACCATTAATCCCTTTTAATTACACATATTTACACGGATAAAAATAACATAAAATAATAGTTACTACAAGGTTGGCCATTCCGTAACCTTAGAACTATTTATAAAACACACAAATTACTGTTATGAAAAGTTACATATATATATTTACAACATATTACTGTTATGCAAAGTTACATATATATAACTTTTCACAGCATTCACTTCGTAAATGCAATGTACCCAGTTGCGATTTTTATATATTCACGAAACCGATATTTAGAATTCCAAATAGTACTATACATTTAATACCCAAGTACTCCTTGGGTCATCTTGCGTACATTTTATAGATTTGCAAACTATTAAAACTCAGTTCTACTATGGTTTAACATGTGGGTTGTGATAATTTAATTCATTATGTTGGTCACATATTCCCATCCTTGATTGGTGTTACGGGTTCCAACTACCGAGGTGTTGGCACTTTCTCCATCGTTGGATCTCTGTCCTTTGAGATCAATAGAGTTCATGATTTGATGGGCGGTTTAGGGTAACTTCCCACTCTTTCCGCCTACCGCCTTTGGCTCATTGTTGCCTTCCTCCGTTGGCATTTTCGGCTCTGCAACTCCTATGTTTGCTGGTGAGCTTTTACTGTGGTAACTAGTTGTTTATGGTTTGGTTTTTAGTGAAATGCTCGCAAATGAATAATTTTGGAACCACGTTATGGCTCCATCGGCTTTTCTGTACATTTGCGCGCCTCTCACGTCTTGTTGCTCGTTTGAGGTTGTATAATTCTACCCTAAAACATTTCCGCATCATCCAGCTTCTCACTGTTTCCACAACAGGCTACCACAGTCATGTTTCCAAGGTAATCTATCCAGATTTCTTTTCAATATATGTTTATGGAGAGCTTTTATTCTTATGTTGTTCATCTGGTTTATGGTATTTAGTTTACAATAGTCCAACCTGTCTGTTTAACCCTTCATATTCTTGTTAAATGCGAGGTTGTCCAAATATTGCTTGAGACTCGCGGGTTGCCAAAGACGAATTTGGTATCGGGCCCCATCCTCATTTTCCCAACTGGTAAGTGTTGTTCGGCCTTTAACTCTAAATGCTATTGATAGTGTTCACAAATTGTAACATTCGTCCTCCTTCCGCTTACTCTACAGGCGAATCTTTTACTTCCAGAGTGGGTTTTAGAATGCAGAAATAGTTCCTTAAATGTTTATTTGAATGGAGAGTGAGACTCATAAGCGCTGATCCTCTGGCATGTTATTATAGTTTCATGTATAATTTTGGAAGTAAACTGTTATCTGAGTTATTTTGAGTTAAGGGGTTTTTTTCCAGTTAAGGGTTTTACAGTTTACTTTGTTAAGGTTTAGCCCTTCACGGCTTTTGTAATTGAAGAATAGCATTCCTTTCTATAACACTATTGGTTTAGTAGGTTATCTATGTAACTGTTTCGAACCTTATGGTTTAACTTGGATACTTCCAGATTTACTATGTGACACATAAACTCGGTGTACATTTAGTTTTTCTGTTTTAAATATACAGTTAACGAATTAATCTGTTTCTTTGTAATGAATTTTCCTGTATAATCCATTTTTTAGCATATATTATGGTTTTAGTAATGACTTTCTTTGCTTATTTCTATACTGCCTCTCAGTACTTTGGTTAGGTATCTGTTGGGACCTGAGTCAGAAACTTTGTACCAAGTTCTATCTCTAAACCCTCAGAGCCACCAATAACTCTTACAGAGAGACTTCCTACTTAAATTAACTTGTCGTTGCTTAGTTTATGAATCTAGATCAACCTATTCATTACTAGCAACCTTTACTGAACGAACTTTTACCCTTCCGTGAATAATGTTAATGGTCTCTCTGTCTTCTATGTAATTTTGTACCACTTTTTTTTTTGTCTTGGCTTTGTTTTTCTCTCTTTTACCAAAATTCTCAAATAAGATTATTGCCATTTCTATTTTGTTTACCCTTTGAGGTGTTACAACTGTAACAATTTATTTCTTTGATATAACTCCTATGGTGTTGTTTCGTGCTCTCTCGGCTTTTACTTCCGAATTGATAATTTATACGAGAAATTACATTCTCTTTGTGCAACATATTTTATAGGGTTAAATCTTTATTGTTTTCTACATTTTGTACTAGACAGTAACAAAGCATTCCTGAAATCTCAGTGTTCTACTTATAGGAAATATTCATATAATTATCTGAAAACTTCTTCATTGATATAAAATTGGCATTTTGTTCTTTTGAAACACACATGAATTTGCATTCTGTTCTTTTGAAACATAAATATGAAATTGCATTCCGTTCTTTTGAAACATAAATATTATAGTCTTTTTTATACTGAAACTCATTTTCGGCTCTCGTACAGTATTAAGGGTTTATAATGTTGATATTTCCTTCCGCATTTGTTCTCATTTGCTACAAATTTAGGAATTAAATACAGTATATCAAACATTAAAATTTTAGAGTTGTATGCGCCTACTTCAAAGTTTAGGAATCTGTCTCAGTAACTGCTTGGTCCGCCCAACCTTGAGTGAGGTGATTGCGCCCTCTTCTCCCCCCTTGCCCACACCAGGTCTGAGGAAAAAGACTTAAGAGACAAGAATTTTGACCTCGGGATTACGAAATCTAGTCTACTTCTTCAGGGTAATTTTCTTGAGTTCCACTGGTACTCCCACCAGCTCTGCGAAACTCAAAATCAACATACAATGCTTAACCCTCCAACTCTTCTGCACATAACCCCATTCCCTCCTAGGATTTTCCTTTAAATCCTTTCTGAGATTGGTAACTATCATAACTGTCTCAATCTCTTCCTAAGTTTCTTGGAATATTTTACCATACAGTTACTTTCCATCTTTACTCAAAATAAAAATGTCAATTAAATACTTGAAAAATAAAAATAATGTGTTAATATCCTTATGTCTAATTATCTTATATAACAATAAGTAAAAATAAAACTAAATCAAGAAGTTATAACCGCCTTGGCTTTAGTGAACATAAACATGGACTAATAATACTAATATTGAAATGTTTAATTTATTATATATTCAGTTTTCAACTAGATTGAAACTAAATCTAAAATTATGAGAGAATTTCGAAATAACCACGTATGTTTTCAACGACAGGGGACAAATGGGACACATAGGATAGAAATGCTTTTTTAAAAAATGAAAATTTCCACAAATAACCACTATTAATTATTTTTGCTACATAATAAACTTATAAATTGTATATTTATATTTTATTAAATTAAAATTGATAAATAATATATTTGAAATGAATTTAGAATGGACATATAGACCAATTAAGCTCCATTAATGATTTTGAAGACTTTTAGAACGGACATATAAGAAAATTGAGTTTGATTAATTGTTTTTGGTATATAATAAATTTGTTATAATAATTTATCAAGTTAAAATAAATAAATAAATAAATTTTAAAATGAATTCAGAATAATTAATATAAATAAAGTAAATTTGTTTCATTAGAAAGTTTAATTTTTAATTTTTTATAATTTGAATAGATTTAATAATTAAAAATATATAAAATATATAAGTATTGTCGTTATTAAACTTCCTATAGTATTATTGTTAAAAATGAAATTAATATATATATATATATATATAGATATATATTATTTTTTATTTTTTTAAGAAAACAAACCTATATTACTTCGATACACAATAACTTCTGTATTCTATTGCAACATATAAAATGTTCATATAAAAGTCAAATTTTTTTTATTAAATTAATTTTATTTAATTAAATTTAATTAATTAATTTAATTAAATTTAATTTTTTATCCATTAATTTTATACCTATATTCCTTTTGAATATAGGTATCTTTCATAATTGTTTCTAAACTTTGAAATTGTGTATGAAGAATATAAAGATATAGAGAATAGTTAAGCAAATTAAAACTTTAGTTGTAGGCTATTATTTTGCCTTTAATCATATCATTTTTCATAATATTTAATACTTTAGTACACACTTTTCAATTTTGATTAGGCAATAAGGTTGAAGTCTTATTATAAGCTTTGCTCTTCTTGATGTATATTTAACCTAAGTTTTTGGATTTTAATATGATTGATACATCTCAATCTAATAAGAGATGAGTTTTTTGGATCTTAGATGGCTTAGTTTTTTTTCAAGCCTTTATTATGGATCTGCACCGTCAAAGTGTGAGGTGATAAATGTAGACACTATCTCATTTCCTAATCCCACTACCTTTCCACTTTCTTTATTGATAGATATTACTATATAACAATTTCCTACTTTGTTGTGCATAATGTTCGATTGACCTCAAGATAGAGGACCACTATTGGATCAATCATTTGCTTTAGACATTAGAAAATGATAGGTAAGTTCTATCAAAATTTTCAAATCTAATAAGCTTTATCAAAAATTATTTTCAAGATTTTGATGCAACTTGTTTTATCAAAACTTTTAATGATACTAAACTAGAAATATTATTTCCCTCCAATGAATTTTTATTCCTAAATACAACGATGTTGAATGCTTCATCTTAGATGCTATCACATCCTAGACATATTCCTTATTGATGAGGATTTTATGGCTAATGTGGAGTTATAGGCGCATTTGTAACATTTTCAATCCTTCATTAGGAAGGATTGGCAAGATCCAATGGTCATTTGGTAGTCCAAGATGTAAGTATATAACCCTTGGTCACAAAGACATTTCAAGAACCAAAATCAAGCCTTCATTCAGAACCATAACTATATCTAGTTCCATTTTCACTCAATGAAGGTCCATATCCATTAGCTTAATCCATTGACCTAAAAACAAACATGCAACGTAGCAACACCACTAGCAAAGGGTAAATCAAAGTAACTGGTATAGGTATGTCTTTAAGAATGAATCATTGTACAGTAAAAAAGAAGAAGCATAAGAGTAATAGACCTAGATTTCTTGGATATTTTTGAGGTAAGTGTTTGAGACAATGATAGAGTCACTGAGACTGCTATGAGAAAAATACTAAATTAATGGAAAATGATGATTGAAAATTCGGTACGTAGTTTGGGAGAACCTCCCAAGCCATGTTCGAGAATCTCACAATCAAATCAAAATTTATATTCTACTATAAATGGGGTCCAAATGAGAGAAAAAAAAAAGAAACAAATCTTAGGTACTCTTAGAGGGGTAAAACAACAAATAAACATATAAATTCCAAGTTCTAGACATGAGATTTAAAGGAAAAATATAACATACCTTGATATTATTTTCACTAGGAGAAGCTTTGACATAAAGGAAAAATAAAACATACCTTAGTATTATTTCACTAGGAAAAGCAACCTATGATGCTTTATACCTTGATTTATCATTTTGTAGTATTCTCCCTTTCCCTCCATGAACTCTGGTCACAACTTTAGGATTCTTCACAAGAGGTGTTGCATTTTCCCTCAAATCTAGGTTGTTGTACCCTGATGGAATTGAAAAAATTGTACAGAGAATGCTCAAATGCCAACTTTACATTTTGTAGATGGATTCCTTTGTTGACATCGTATAGTCCATGGATTAAAAATGGCAAGAGATCATCTAAGATATAAGAGGAGTTAAGAGGTATAAATAAGTCTTCTACTACTGTTAGGGGTGATGGTTAGTGGTTCATTTGTAGACCATAATTTGCAATGCAAAAATGCCAACTAGCATACTTAAAATAAAACTTACAATATCAAATTATTAGATTTGAAAAAAATTTAAATTATTAAAATTTTAAACCCAAAGTTTGGCATTGATAAACTAGATTTTTTTATAAAAATATTTAGTTAGGTTCTTTCTATTAAATAAAATTTGTTTGAATACCAACACCTTTTACAATGTACACCCAATCTTCTTCTCCATTACACAAAAATATCTTAAAGCACAATTACATAGTAATATTAATATATAACTGGACTTATAAACCTTACAAAAAAAACCTCCAAAATTTCTACACATCTACTTAACATAAGATACTAAAGGAAAAGGTTATTATTCCACCATTTCTCTTATGACAAGGGCATCCTCACTTTCAATCTCGTTGGAGAGCTGAAGATGTAGTACATTGACAAAATTCTCGCTCACTTCATCAATCATATTTTCTTGTCGCCTCGATGCCTCCGCATTGAGTCTCTCAGCCTCTTCGATCTTCCCTTCCTTATCTTCAGCCAATGTGATCCAGATTTATGCAGGAACACAACAGAATACATATATGACCATAGATACAGAGATGTAGTGGAAATAATGCTTCATTTTATTAATAAAACAAATGACTAAAATAAACAGCTAGGGCACTGGTAGGTGAATCTCTGAGAAGAGATGTGGTGGCTACAAGCCTCTGAACTGTGTTACAATGATACATAATGGAAATGAGCGAGCGAGGGCACTGGTAGCGTATCTCTAAGAAGAGATGTGATGGCTACAGGCCTCCCCACTATGTTACAGAACTAAAATGATGGGAACAAGCGAGCTAGGGCACTGGTAGCGCTTATCTCTGAGAAGAGATGTGTCGGCTACCAGCCCCTGAACTGTGTTACAATGAGTCTCGAAGGCCTATTTATTGTTGATAAACAATGCAAAACCCGAAACATCCAAAAAAATAACCCTAGGAGATGAAGCGCCAGAACGGTGGGTCACGTTTGGGTAAATTGGTGTTTCAACTTCCCGGGGATGTAACTTTGGCATCTGATCTTCGTTTGACGCGTTCAATAGCTAGTTAGAAACATCTATCCAAGGTCTAAAAATTTTGAGTGAGCAACATCAGTCTATGAGCCATGTTTCTCTTGGTTTCCCCAAAAAACATAGTTTCGGGCCTCAAAACGACTCTGGAAGTTCAAGAACCGAAAAGCTGCTAAAAATAGTAAGTTGTGCTAAAAATTACAAACTAAAAGAACTGATGGTGGTGGTTAAAATGGACTTGGTGGGTGGCTAAAAATATCCACCTGGATCATTAAGTCCCTAAAACGGCTCCGGAAGTGTAGGACCCGAAAACCTGCTAAAAATAGTAAGCTGTGCTGAACCTAAAAAACTGAAAGAATTGATGCTACGGGTCCAAATGTAATAGGTGGGTGGCCATCGATATCCACCTGGATCACAATGAAACTACTAAACTTGGTATAAGTTGGTACACTTGAAAATTAACATGTCAAAGGCTATTTGCATGCACTCCAATTTATCCTGCAACCATCCATTTTTTTGGTGCAATAACTCCACTTGAGCTTGATCATGATCGTGCTTCATCTCTGCTTGCTTAGCCATCCAATTAAAGATGAACTCCATTATCTCCCACAATTGGACCAAATGTTGAGCCATAACATGTTCCTCAACATGCGACAACTCCATTCTGCAGTTGTTATTATCGTATTTATTCGTTATTCTGTTACGACTTCGGAACCATAATTTTACATTAATAGAGTGAATCCCATCCTTTTTATAGCTGATCAAGGATGATCCTGCTAGGTGGGTAACCTATGCTGGGATTGGATGCCATCAAACTTTGTACCTGCAATTTCCCATGCTTTTATTCTTGGCCATAATTCTTTTGTCAGAATCACCTTGTTGCATTAATTTCTGAGGCTTAGTTCCAAATTGATATGCCTTGGAAGTGGGGAGGGTGGCCAATTGTTGTCCAACGAATTTGATTGTTGGATTCTTACCTTCTTTGATACCCTCCCTCAACATCATCTGCATACCCTTACACTCCAGTAATATGCCACTAGAGTTTAATTCCATTAATGCATTGGGATCAACATGATACTTTGAAAATCCAAGGTTACATCTAATTGATTCTCACAACATCTCATATTTGGATTCACTTAGGATCTGCTTACACCTAGATGTCATGCAATCCTCCACCACTTGATCTTTGGCCATCATACTGCTAGTATGTATTTTCAATTTATTGAAGACCATAGATTTAAAGATTGAAGCTTCATACTCCTCCACTGATATTTAATATTCTATAATGTAATTTGGTATCCGTCCTTCTCCTATGAAATTTAATATTCCACCTTTGGAATTGCACCCAAATCCAATTGTCCTTTACACCTTCTTTCAAAGCTAGATCCAATTTCAATTGAATTAAGGTGTGTGAAATCATGGAATGAATTTGGATAGTAT